>OY986437.1:121497180-121659680 GCA_963920525.1 Dichetophora obliterata | reverse complement strand
TATTATTATTATTATTATTATTATTATTATTATTATTATTATTATTATTATTATTAGTATTATTATTATTATTATTATTATTATTAATATTATTATTATTATTATTATTATTATTATTATTATTATTATTATTATTATTATTATTATTATTATTATTATTAGAGAGTAGAGAGTTATTATTATTATTATTATTATTATTATTATTATTATTATTATTATTATTATTATTATTATTATTATTATTATTATTATTATTATTATTATTATTATTATTATTATTATTATTATTATATTATTATTATTATTATTATTATTATTATTATTATTATTATTATTATTATTATTATTATTATTATTATTATTATTATTATTATTATGATTATTATTATATTATTATTATTATTATTATTATTATTATTATTATTATTATTATTATTATTATTATTATTATTATTATGAGAGAGATTATTATTATTATTATTATTATTATTATTATTATTATTATTATTATTATTATTATTATTATTATTATTATTATTAGTATTAGTATTATTATTATTATTATTATTATTATTATTATTATTATTATTATTATTATTATTATTATTATTATTATTATTATTATTATTATTATTATTATTATTATTATTATTATTATTATTATTATTATTATTATTATTATTATTATTATTATTATTATTATTATTATTATTATTATTATTATTATTATTATTATTATTATTATTATTATTATTATTATTATTATTATTATTATTATTATTATTATTATTATTATTATTATTATTATTATTATTATTATTATTATTATTATTATTATTATTATTATTATTATTATTATTATTATTATTATTATTATTATTATTAATTATTATTATTATTATTATTATTATCATTATTATTATTATTATTATTATTATTATTATTATGATTATTATTATTATTATTATTATTATTATTATTATTATTATTATTATTATATTATTATTATTATTATTATTATTATTATTATTATTATTAT
Source organism: Dichetophora obliterata (assembly GCA_963920525.1). Classification (NCBI taxonomy): domain Eukaryota; kingdom Metazoa; phylum Arthropoda; class Insecta; order Diptera; family Sciomyzidae; genus Dichetophora; species Dichetophora obliterata. The sequence continues at coordinate 121,658,641 of OY986437.1, read as the reverse complement.
TATTATTATTATTATTATTATTATTATTATTATTATTATTATTATTATTATTATTATATTATTATTATTATTATTATTATTATTATTATTATTATTATTATTATTATTATTATTATTATTATTATTATTATTATTATTATTATTATTATTATTATTATTATTATTATTATTATTATTATTATTATTATTATTATTATTATTATTATTATTATTATTATTATTATTATTATTATTATTATTATTATTATTATTATTATTATTATTATTATTATTATTATTATTATACAGCAATGCATACAATTTTTAAAACTCAAAATCTTCGCATTAGAATAATAAGGTTATTTAAATTTTATTCAAAATTACTTTAAAAATACACGAAAAACAGCATTATCTTTAAACTAATTCAAAAATGTTAAACTTTTTGTTGCAGTTTGAAAGAACTTTTTCAGTACTATTATTTCTGACCGATTGTTTTTTTAACAATCACGCGAGCCGAAGTTTTTACGAAAAACATGATTTTTGGATGTTATTGCGAAATGGTTTAGCTCACTGGCGGTTAACATGACAGCCAAAATATTTTGGGAATCGTCATAAAATAGATCAAGATTCACTTTTAGTTGGTGGCTATAGTAACTTTTTTAATTGAGGCATATTAATGCACAAGTAATAAATGCGTTATTTTTTTGAAGGGATATTTTTAATTACATTACTAAGTTTTGTATTGTAATGGTTTATATTTAAAATAAAGCACTGAAGTAAGAAATAAAATTTTCCTTTAATATAATTTTCCTTTAATATATTTTTACATAAAAAATAAGTTAAAAAAACTCAAATTCGACTACTAAAAAGCACGCTCTAAAAAGTATAAAACGAGAAAATATTCTCATTTGAAATTGTATGTTCAATCTATTCAATATGTTTTGTCTATTGAATAAACAACTCTACACATAATATATTTAATTTAATATAACACTAGTTTATGATGATTTTCTATGATTTAAATACAAATTCTAAATGTTTGATAGTATAAAACATTATTGAACTTATAATGATGTTCAAAAGATATACGTGGTAGTATGCCACCTCATATATATGGTCATATATCGCCCTCTAGATGTATAAGTCACTTTGCCCTAAAGCTTATGATAGCTTACTACTGTTAAAATGCATTGTATTGTTAGGGTAGGTGGCATACGAACACGGATATCTTATGAACAGCACTATAATTAGTATTATATACAATTAAATATATTGTGTTTAAGTTGCTTATTTAGTAGACAAAACATATTGAATAGATTGTACATAACAATTTCAATGAGAATATTTTCTTAGTTCATACTTTTTAGAGCGTGCTTTTAGTAGTCGGGTTTCAGTTTTTGTAACTTTTTTTTGGGAATATAATTTTAGCATAATCGATAGTATTAACTACTTATAAATTTTTTGATGAGTCAAATAATAAACAAAGTTTTTTATTAAGTCACTTAAAAAAATTTTTAGTTCATAACATTAGTTCCTATAGAATGCACCACATTCAATTTAATGTAACGTCACTTAGCCTTTGATCAGCAGACGAAGTAACGCTTCAACGACACCTCATTTGTCAAATTAAGATAAGTAGTTTAGAAGGTAGGGTTTGGTAGACTTTCTGTTCTCTAGAGGGTGCCATATTAAATTTGATGTGACGTTCCATAGCCTATAGCCAGCGGACGATCAAAACGCTTCCAATGATATCTCATTTGTCAAATTATGATAAGTAGTTTAGAAGATAGGAGTTTAGTGTAATTTCTGTCCTATAGAGGGCGCCATATTCAATTTTATGTGGCATCACATTACTTATAGTCAGCGGACGATCAAAACGCTTCCAACGATACCTCATTTGTCAAATTATAATAAGTAGTTTAGAAGTTAGGAGTTTATTTGAATTTCTCTCCTCTAGATAGGGCACCATATTCAATTTTATTTGACGCCACATAACCTATAACTAGCGGAATGTTAAAACCCTTCAGTGATACCTCGTTTGTCATATTATGATTAGTAGTTTAGAAGTTAGGGGCTTAGTTGACTTTTTGTCCTCTAGAGGGTTCCATATTCAACTTTGTGTGACGTCACTTAATTTTTCTTCAGCGGACGATCAAAACGCTTGTAACGATACCTCATTTGCTTTTGTCAAAAAAAAATTTTTTTCATGACATTATGTCATCTAGAGGGCGCTTTCATAAATTTAATGTGACGTCACATAGCCTATACCAGAAGCCGATCAAATTGCTTCCAACTTCAGACCTCATTTGTCAAATCATGGTCAGTAGTTTAGAAGTGAGAGTGGAACAGATGAACATACATACACACATGCATGCCGGTCAAACACAAGAATGATAGAATAAGAGATTGCGCTTTGCGCAGGTCCGTTACTGCTGCTAATCGAGTTTGATAACCAGCTGACTACCAGTTGACTACGTCACAATATTTTGTTTCTTTGAGAAACGTATTGCGATCGGTTGTGTTTTATTTAATTGTGTATATATCGAAGTATATTTGCGAGTTTTTAACTTAAAACTTAAAAAATGAAGTATACAGCTGCTAATTGCGGTAATAGTAGCAAACAAATATTTTTCAGAAACCTGATGTTTGCAATAAATACAAAAATTAATCCAAGAAATTGTAGAAAACGCACACAAACGAAAACAAAAATACAAAAATATATGAACTTAACAAAATTTGTTTCATTATTTAAAAACTTGGAACTATCATTTATTTGTCCTCTCAATTTACAGATAAATTAATGGAAATAAAAAAATCTGGGAATGTTGAAACTACATCAATTAAACTCGTAATAAACATTTTTATAAAATCCAACTCGAAAAATAATGCTCACTGAAGTTGGTTTCTCAGAGAAATTTTTTTTGACTATGCTGCTTTCTGGCTGCAATAAAATAATAGTAAAAATAATGCTTGCAAAAGAGTACTAAATAAATTTACCTTCTTCTCGTCCCAATAAATTGCTTTTTACTTCTATTATTTCTGTGTAGAAATCGTATGGGTAGTGAACGCTCGCCAAAACAGCATTGATATTATGACGTACATGCGCAGAACGACAATTTTGTTGTACTCTTTTTCTTGTCTTCAGCCTAATCTTTATATTCTATCTTTCTTGGGTCAAACACATATACAGCTCCTTTTGCTTCGCCGTAGTCGGGCAAAAATGGGAAAAACGGGCAAATGTTAAAGGAAGATCGGGAAAAACTTCTTGAAATGCATGAACAAAACGGGAATGATCTCACTGCAAATCTGGCAACACTGAGTGTCAGCTCACTGCAAAAAATTGAGAGTTTTATGAACCGGTTCCAATATATTTAAATTCTGGACAATGTGATGCTGCCTTATTCGGTTGAAAATATGCCCGTAACTTGCATATTTAAGGACAATGACCCGAAGCACACCGCTCAGCTGGTCAAGCAGTGGTTCAAGTTTCAGATATTCAAGTTACTGTCTTGGACTGGCCATCTTGCAGTTCTGACCTCAATCCAATTGAGAACTTTTTGCCAGTTGTAAAAAAAGAAGTGAACTTGCTCAAGATAGGCAACTTTGATAAGCTGTACGATGAAACAAAAAAGTTTAAGAAGCGCTTCCTAAAGGCCCAGTTATAATAGACGTAACGTAATGTAGTGAAATGCCACTGCAGCAGTGTGTTCTGTCACTTACTGTTTCAATCAATACTTTTCTTATACAAGTGATTATAATAGAAGTAACGTAATGTAACGTGACGTAAGGATCCGTTGGATTTCGATTTCTTCGTTACTTTACATTACGTCTGTTCAAAGAACAACTAAACATTAAGGTTAGATTCGATTATTGCGCTATTTTATATTGTTGAACTAAGCTTTTTGTTGAGTTTTCGTTATTAATGTGATAGTTTTATGTATCCACAGCTAGGGATGACGAAGATTAATTGTATTTGTACAGGAACGTGCAATTATTTACGACAAACAACTGCCTGGCTACTGCCTATTATAATTGCTACAACGTTTTCTTACATTACGTCCCGTCACGATGACAGTTAACAACATTACGTTACTTTACATTACGTGTATTATAACTGGGCCTAAACAGTGTTTGTAAAAGTTTAGTGGAGTCGATGCCTCGCGGATGTCAGGCATTAATTGACAATATTGGTTTTGATACAAAATATATATTTTTTTTTTACAACACAAGACATAACAACTAACCATGCGTTTATATAGATCTAATCATACATAACATCAAAAAAGCTACAGTTGTTAACAAGGTACTCATGCGATTTAAAGGAGCAGAAGCCATATAATTTGATCTTTAGTGTTAAAATTTATAAGAGTCAGGAGTTCTAGTGAATCGAACACACCAGTTTTGAATTGGTGTAAATAGACGATATCCGCAGATTTCCTTCGCTCATTTTTAAACGATCCTCATAAGGAGGAATGTTTAAAGTGTCAATTCCACTTAAGCCCCTTAGAGCAAACCGAACAAAACTTTTTTGGATCCTCTATATACGTTCAATATCTACATTGTAACTTGGGGACCAAACTTGACTTGCATACTCTAAGTGAGGTCGCACAATTGCACAATACAGTGTTGTAGTTGTGATCATACTATTAATTTCTTTGGACCAGCGTTATATAAACCCGAGCGTAGAAGATGCTTTTTTACAAATTTAATCAATATGAACGTTAAACGATAGCTTAGAATCCATGCATATACCAAGATCTTTGACAGCATCTACAAGACTTAAAGCAGTATGTTTTATCTTATAATCAAAAATGAAATTATATCTTTTTCACGAAAAGGTCATAGTTTGGCATATATCTGGATATAGAAACATATTATTTTTAAAACACCAAACTTCAAAGGATTTCAAATCAGACTGGAGTAGATCTGAATTGTCTTTAGCATCTATTGTTCTGTATATTTTCATATCATCTGCATAGATAAGTAGATGAGAGTGTTTGATGATGTGGGTTACATCATTAATGGCTAAAATAAACAGAAGTGGACCAAGGTGGCTACCTAGAGGAACACCTGATTCAGCAATAAATTGAGCTGACAATACGCCTCGAAATCGTATTTGATAAGATCGCTCTGTCAGATACGATTGAATCCAGCTTACAAAAAATTGTGAGGCAAAATAATAATAATATATTATCTAAAATATTAAAAACTCATGTGTCCTTATTATATGCACGACTTATTTGATTATGTATTTAAAATTTTTTCCAGATTTTCAAAAATGCTATTGAATAATTAAAAGACAGGCTATTACAGAAAGGTATGACCTTTTCAATTTAAATTGACCAAAACTCAGTGTTTTTCGAAAACAAAATAACGACTTTTTCTAAAGTTGCTATGTTTATTTAGTGTCTAATTAGTTGCACGGAGCGGTATGTACATTTTATACTACCCAGTAGTTCGCGGCATCATTGACGAACTTTTCGTGATGATTTCTTGAAGGAAGTTTCTGCATGAGCTACTGGACTTAAAAAAAATTCATACAAAATATAATGCAAAGCAACGGTTGTCAGCGCCTAACTTTTTCCACTCTATTACAACAACTTGAAGATATTTATGATTGTTGTAACTCGCCGAAACGTTTCGGTATAACATTCCTTCACGAATTTTATTGCACGTTTCGATTTTAATTCCTTGACGAATTTTCTTTATATTCCTGTCTAATTTTCGTTAACGAAACTTCAGCAATATATAGATATTGGGTTCTGCATTGCGTCTTGCACGAATTTGGAACATTTATATGAAATTTTCGTCAATGTAATATATGGCCAAATAAGCATGTTTCGTCAAGGATCAAGAAAAATCGTACATGATTCATTTGAGGTTTCTTCAAGACTGGAACTACAGGGTAATAAAAGAATAACTATGTATATATCTGTGTATATAAAGTATGCAATATATTTGCATGGTGCAGAAGCATATTCCTTACTGATTCAAAATATATGGCGTAGACAAATTCAATCACGGTCTTTTACAAGTAAATCAATTTTTAATTTGTTCGCAAAAACTTATGAAAAACTTTAAAATAATTTTTTATTGCAATAACAGCTTCATCAGACCGATTATTTTCTTCTGTTTCAACGCTAAGACCACAGCATGCAGATGTAATGGGCCTCTGAAACTACATTTTTTTGAAAAACACCAATGCTTAGATGTACCAAAAATATCACAAAATAACCATAAAAATATTTTGCAGTAGATTTGAAAAAACCGCAGTGACGCAGTAGAATATTAAGTTTTGCTAAAAATCGCAGTACAAAGAGTTGAACTGTAATTGCAGTAAATTCATTTCTGTCTCTTCGTACTGCTTTCTCCTTTCACACAGTTTTGGTCGTTGATGTTCTCTTGCAATGTGTACACTAGACCGTCCCATTTTTTGACTTTTTTAAAAAATTTCCCGGGACACGTTGATTTCTGATTCTACTCAAAAAAAAAATGATTTTTGGTGTATACAACTTTAATATTTACTAACGGTAAATAGTTGCGCAAACGGCTTAAAGGCTTTTTGGCTAAAAATTCATTTTGTCGAAAAAACAAGAAATTTCATCTTCAGTATTTTGCATATAACTACAAAAATAATGAAACAATTTTTATTAGGGCTGTGCGATTAATCTAGTAATTAGTTTTTGGATTAATCAGATTTCAGATTAACTGATTAATCCCATTGCTGATTAATCGATTAATCGGAATTCTGATTAATCATTTGACTAATTATTCGATTAATCAGGTTTCTCATTTGAAATTTGATTATTTGAAGTCTGCATTATTTAATATTTGTTGGTTTTATTTTCCATATTATCTTCAAAAGAAGTATCAGCGCCTTCATTTGATCCTGAGGACTCCTCTAGCTCCTGGCTGCTCGAGTTAGATTCGTCTCTATATTTGGAATAGCAAATAATTTTGCAGAGACTATGATAGTAATTATGTTAAATTTATTACGTTAACTTACGGTTGGTTACTTGTTTTACTAAGAACTTGACGTGTTTCTTATTTTTTTAAATTCAAACAAACATTTCAAATAACTTTGATTAAAATTATTCATTTTCTGAATAAAAAATTCTGATAAATCAGAAAAATGATCTGATTAATCGATTAATCAGCATTCTGAATAATCAGAAAACTGATTAATCGATAATCAATTAATCTAAAAATCTGATTAATCAAAAAATTAATTACTTGATTAATCGCACAGCCCTAATTTTTATCAATTTATACTTATTTGAAAGCTAATAAAATTTTCCATCTTATGCTTTAAGAAAAATTGCATTTTGTTCAGTACATTTTTTTTAACAACTCTGCAAAGTGAAATTTTGATTGAAATTTTTTCGAAAATTTGATAACTTCAACTCACATTACCCTACGTTACAAGAACATGAAGAAGAAGTTTTTGATTATGTAAATTTTGTATTTTGAGGAATTTCACGAAAAAAATTTTGGTGTATAATTCGAAGATTGTTTGTCGACTGTCGAAAAAATTCAATTTTATTTTTATTAAACGTAGCTACATAAGTAAGTATGTAAGTTATTTGTATATGATATTAGCTTTAATTGTAGGACATTAAACCTTATTTTTATAATATGCAATTATTTAAATGACTATTTCTGTGGTCACAAGGAATAATGACTAAACTCAAAATATCGGAAAAAACGATATTTTTATTGCGCTAACTCCGACCTTTTTCCCGAAATATATGAACCGTTACAAACGAAATATGTGCAGACTAGGGAGTCCAATCCCGGAAGCTTTTCTCGATCCAGGGATTATCTGGATTGAAAATATCAATCTCGAGATCCCGGGACTAGTTCGGGATTGATATTTTTAAGATTTAAATAATTCAAAACGTTTTTAATACCATTTTTTGTTATTTTTTAATTGAAACTAAAAAATGTAAATTCATTCAAGTATAGAGTAACACAAACAAAACAAAACACATTAAGGATATTCACAATTGCGTTTTTTTTCAGTGTAGTTAACACGTTGACGGACAGTTGCGTCTATAGCCGTCAAGTTCAAGTTCACTATGTGACATGACGGCAATAGCCGTCCAATACGAAACGGTCGTTTTTAGACACTGCGGCTGTAGCAGCACAAATGTGCATTTACCAGCCGAAAATAATGTATAATAATTATAAAATTATAATAAATTTATTTGTCATTTATTTATTTTTGTTTGATCATGAACTAACATTTCGTGTAAAACTCCCAAAAATACTTTGTTGCTCACAAAAAATTGCTTATTTCAGTCATTAAACCTGTCATTTACGTTTTTAAATTTTTGCTGTTATAGCCGCCATCGTCCCATTACATAGTGTCTAGAGTCCGCTGGCGCCATGACGGTTGTAGCCGCAACCTAATTAAAGGTGCTGAATTAATCAAAATTAAGTGTATTTAAGCAGAAAGAGTAAAACTATACTTCTAATATTCTAAAAATTACAAAAACATATAGTGTCAATTTTCGAATTTCACTTGTTTCTACTGTCCGTCAACGTGTTAAAAAACCCCGTGGTATTGTACCACACTTTACCGAGCGGTTTTTATATTTTTTCTTGTTTTACATGAAATCTCTTAAAACCAAAAGTGCGGTAATTTTAAGTACCCCAATGATATGATTATCGAATGTGGTTATTAAAGTTCCATACACAACTGATTGGTAGACAGTTATTTTCTAATTGCAAAAATTAAATGAAGCTCAAAATGCAAGTTAAACTTTTTTATGCCATATATTAATAAAATATATTAAATTGGATAGTTAATTTATTTGCATAGTCACACAAAGCTATAGTGGGAGGTTCCCAACCACCAATTCTATTTTAAAGGGTGCTCATAATTGTGATTTTCAACTATGGCAAAAAAAAACAATACTACTACACCACACAATTGTGAATACCCTTATTGTTAATAAACACAAAAACTTAAATAATATTAATGACTAGCACATTGTATTAATTTAACCCTTTCAGTGGATTTACAAAATATATTGGACAAGAGAGAAAGTAATTTGTATATGTATTTATTATGAAAAGCTTTTTTTAAATCAAACCGTTTGGTTCTTTGAAAAAAAGATGAACCAACCTGATAAAAATAAATTTGACAATAAAGTTAGTTGGATTTTCGGTTTTGTGCCGAAGAAAAGGAAAAAATATTTTGGTTTTGCCTATTTCATAACACAAAATCAACCGGACAAAAATCAAATTTATGTTTTTTATCTTTTTATGGCCTTAATGATAATAATATTAATAGGATTTAAAAAATAAAGATCTAAAGGGTTGAGACACATTTACTTACTTACTTAGTTGGCGCTACAACCTTATGTCGGTCTTGGCCTCATGTAAGAATTTGTGCCAGCCATTTCTGTCTTTCGCTTGCTGGCGCCAGTTGGAAAGTCTAAGCTTCGTCAGGTTGGCCTCTACTTGGTATTTCCAACGAAGATGCGGTCGTCCTCTTCTGCGTTGACCATCACTGGGTACCGAATCGAATGTTTTCTTCACTGGAGCATCGTCTTTCATGCGATGAACATGACCAAGCCAGCGAAGCCGCTCGATTTTAATGCGCTTGACTATGTCGATGTCAGCGTACAGCTCATACAGTTCATCATTCCACCGTATTCGGTACTCGCCATTAACGCAGATTGGTCCTTAGATCTTACGAAGAATCTTTCTCTCGAATGCTCCTAAAGTCTTTTCATCTGAACTGCTCAGCGTCCAGGTTTGTGATGCATAAAGTAGTACTGAGCCCAAAGTAACACCTGTTGGCAAGAGTTATTCTTCGTTTGATCTCAATGCTGATGTCGTTGGTTGAGTTTATGCTGGATCCCAGATAAACGAAGTCCTTCACAACCTCGAAGGAGGTATTGTCAACTGTAACGTGGGTTCCAAGACGCTGGGACTGTTTGTTTGTTGACACCAAGTATTTCGTCTTATCTGCATTCACTGCCAGACCCATTCGACTTGACTCTCTTTCTAATATGGAAAATGCTGCACTGACTTCGCGCGTATTATGCCCAATGATATCGATGAGAAACTTTAAGACATTTAAGGGATTAAAAAAAAAATTTGTGTCGAACAGGAGCAAAACAATTTTTTCTTTGTACAAGCTTGTAAAACGTAAGTAGCGCAGGTTAAAATGAAAGGTTTGCTTTTTCATCTTTTAAGGATCTAAATGATAGGACTATTACCTCAAAAAAATTATTTTGTTCTCAGTTTAGCCCAGCCATTGAAAGAGTTACGGAACAAAATATATTAAAAAAATAAAATACAGAACAGTTTAAGGTATTACTATATAAATGTTACATTTTTTTTACACCGTCTAGTATGATTTTTTGTGTTTAAGGCATATTTATTTTGGAAAAGACTTCTCAAAATTAAATTTTTTGTTTAAATTATTTTTAAAGTAATCAAAGTGTTTTATTTTTATTGGAGAGTTTTGTTCGGATATTATTACAAATATAACCCGCTGATGAGAAGCACCGTTCTGATTCTATGCTAGTTGTAGAAATAGTTGTACGATAATCGTAAGCAATTTGTATGTTTCGATCACGATTGCCTTCACCACAAAAAAAAATTATTTCCTAAGTCAGAATATCTGACAATTTTGAAATACATAGCTTACTTCCCGATGTTGCAATTCTTCTAAAACTTTGCAAAGTCTTTGCACCAGTGATTCACACTCATCGTTCTAACAATCTTTTTCAGCCTCTATAAAAGGTTTTTCTAATTCTATATTCATGTCAACTTAAAATTAAATGTTTGCATTTACATGAATATTTGTAATATAAATTTTTTATTTAAAAATCCCGGGATCCTGAGAGACAATCCCGGGGCTTAAAGAGGCTTAAATCATCCGGGATCCCGGGATTAACTTCCCTAGTGCAGACATAAGTGTTAGAAACAATTGTGATCGATCTTTTTGATATAATTTGCTATAGTTGTTGCAAAACATGAAATTCACTGCTTATTGCTTATAAGCAAAATTATTTTCCTCTGGAAATTTTTTTAACTCAATTTCGTGTCGAAAAAATCTTTAAGCACAATAAATTGGTTTTTTATTCGCTATTATCAGTTTTTTTGCCTTTACTTTGTTTTATAATCAGCAATCAGTTTGCAATTTAGTATCGCAATGTATAGCAAATCTTAGCTATGGATTTAAGTGTTGTATATATGCAATAGCGTAGTAAATGCATTCCTTTTTATTTTCTTAGTGTAGAGTAAATATATACTTTACCATTTTGCAAATGATATGGTGCAAGACCATTTGCGCTGGATTGTGAATAGCCCTAGTATGCAGTGTGACCAGACGATTTTTTAAAAAATATGCTTTTTGTTAAAAAAAATATGCTAAATATTCCACTTTCAATTTTTATATTCCAAAAAAATATTCCACTTTCAATTTCAAAGATATATATCTAAATAACACTAAATATGCATTTAGAAGAAACACAGAAGCAAGTTTAAAAAACTTTAATTTGATTACTATCACACTACAATTTATAAAACATAAGTTAATATTAAATAAATTATATTAATAAGACGTAAACAAGGCATATATCAGTTGATTTGTACTTTACAAAAGTCTTTTCAAAAATTATATTCTCTTAAAAATAGTCAATAGTCACAGAGAACACTTCATTTTTAAATCAGAAACAAATATAAAAACCCCAACATTTTTAATTTTTTGTAGGAGAAGCCAAAAACGTTTTTGAATGGGACATATTTTAGATTTAAAAGCCGTTTTTTGGACAAATACCTAAAAATAACTACTTAATAAACGAAATTATGAAGAAATTATCACTTTACAATCTACTATATGTGCTATTTTAAAACGTTTTTGGCTTCTCCTTTAAAAAATTATGAACGTTGTTATGGTTTTTTGAATATTAAGTAACGATATACAATATACAAAATTAAAATTCAGGCACATCTTCGAGATCAATACTTAAATTGTTCCTTGTATTATTATCATAGAAGTTCGCATTTCTTAATTTTTTTATTAAGCTATCTGGTATTTAATAGGTATTACAACAGTTTTTCTAAACATGTAGTCATGTTTTTACATTCAACAAATTATTTGAGAGTTTTTCTTGCATTCTATTTCGAATTTTCGTTTTAATAAGAATTATATAACTAAAAATGTTCTCAACCTCAGCATTGCTAAATGGTAAACTATGCGAGAAAGCACAAATTTTGATAAATCTTCTTCAGATTCCCAACTTTGATCAATAACTTTTTTTCTGCTTTGTTACTTTGAATCCACTTTTTAAAATAGTTAAAAGAAATAAATATTGTTTGCAATAATAGGGATATTAACGATGTGGTGCATTTGTGATAAATTTTTGCAAAATTTACAATACTTACAACTTTGTAAACGAACCTTCAGTAAAGTACATATTGTATTTTTAAAATCAGCTGATTTTGGTATGAACTTCTGTTTGGAAATATTAATTTAAATCATAATTTAACTAAAGAAAATTATACAAAAATTGAAATGAAAGAATGAATTATATTAATTTTTATTAAATAAACTCACAGCGTAGCCGGTAGCTTGCTATATGCTGAGTAGAAATGCTTGTACAATCATCTGATCTAATACGCAACGAAATTTACACAGAATACAATAGTGTTCCATCGGTGCATTTTTTCCACAGGGTTGTATTTTGAAAACTGTGCATTTTGTTTTTGTTATATTACAAAATTTACTACAAATATCAAATTTATCAAAAATACACAATACAAGGGGACATACAACACATCGTGAACACCCCTTATGTTGTCTTAAGTATATTACTTACTCCTGTAACATAATCCATAAAAAATCCAACCAAACAAACATATAAGCAAATTTACTTCCAAGGTTGCACAAGTACGTACTTTCGTACCATTTTGGACACGTTTTTATTCTTCACGTACGAGGTACAACATTTTCCGTACTAGTACACTTTTATTTTCATCGGTTTTCTGTGTATTTTTCTCTTTGTGTGGCCACACTCGGTTTTTTTTGTTCGCATTATAGCGATTGGGCAGCACTTCTAGCATTTGGTTGTTTGTTTACGTATGAAGTGCAAACAAACAAAAAGTGTGAATCACATCTGTGGTGCGAATGGTACCAAGGTACCAATGGTACTCGTACCTATAAGCTTGTATGAAAGTTTCATATAAATCAGAGGGTACTAGTACGTCGGTACTTTTGCTTTATGTTGGTATTCATAACAATTTGCCATGGCTTTATTTTTCAGTTTGTTTACAAATAATTCCACAAAAACAAAAGCTTTTGTTGATCCTTCCTTTGTTTTTAGTATAGCTTGGCACTGGTTGCATTTCGCTGTTTCAGTTTTTATTTCTGGTAAGAAAAAAAACCAAACTGAACTTTTATCTTCCGATTTGCTTTTTTGCAAGATGTATCGTTTGTCCATCCTAGCACCTGAGAAATTTGATGGTAATAATCTAATTGTGCTATTCTTGTAAACACTTTAGATAAATCACTTCAAAGTATAATTCATTTTTGCTAAAGATATGTTTTGTATCCTTTTACAGCTGAAATCAGTAAACTTTGTTTTGGACAGCAGCAGGGCTGAAAACACTTTATAAGGTGGGCTCAGACGATACTACATGTTGCCAAGCCTGGGTGTACGACTGAACAACTAAAAATTAAGCTTTGCGTCTAAACGAACCCATTTGTTGTGGAACCTCATTAAGCAAAAAAATTTCGAATGGACAGCAGGTATAGCGTTTTGGCAGCAGTGGTGATAATAAATTAATTATTAGAATATGAAAATCATTTTTAAATTTAACTGTTCCTAAACTAAGCTGCCAAGAGTGGTAGATATATGAAAAAACGATGTTGCCATGTCGTTATGTTAATGTTCTTAATCAACTAGGGCGAAATAAAAAGGGATGCTATTTCATTGGGGTTGAAATAATGGTTGCTTTTTGCTTCTGTGGTGTAAACCATAGTATACAATTTTTCTAACCGTATTGTTATTAAAATTTATAATGTATTTTAAATTCTGCCTTTCTTCTTATAAAATCTGTTTTGAAATTAATATTATGCATTAATAGACATTTGAAATTGCAAATGGTTGGCATTTAAATTAATGGAAAACAATCAGCATTTTCTGTGATACTTTAAGTTCTGTTTTTCTTCTTATCAAATTAATTCTGGAATGAATAAAAGAGGGGTTTAACGTCAGCTAGCAAGTGTAGAGCAAATTTTCTAATTTGCTTTACGTTGACATACAAAAAATAATTCCTAGGACAAAGAAAGGATCCATTAGTTTAGATTGCAATTATAAGTGATCAATTAAAATTTCATAAGTTAGTCTATAAAAATTTCGAGATAATATGAAATAGCGAAATATACTTGATTCAGATAAAAACAAACTGAAGAAAACAAAATAAAAGATTGACAGCTAAAAGAGTTCTAAAAATGTTATCGATGCGTTTCTAACGCCTTTTTAAACACTTGCTTTTATAATTGGATTCAGGTCTAGTTGTTAACCAAACTAATACGGAGCGTATTTTGAAATAATTTTTTATATTTCAGCTAAATGACGAGAAAACCGTAAATCTATTTATAAACATTTATGATGGAAATGGTTAACATTTCAATGAATGAAAAATTCACTTGTTTTTTGGTATAATGGAACATATATGTAGTGACAGAATTAATTTTTTTTATATATGTATCTATATAACAATGAACCATAAACTCAACCAACGACATCAGCATTAAGATCAAACGAAGAATAACTCTTGCCAACAGGTGTTACTTTGGGCTCAGTAGGCAATTGAGAAGCAGAGCCCTCTCTCGACGAACGAAAATCACGCTCTATAAATCGCTCATTATGCCCGTCCTACTTTTATGCATCACAAACCTGGACGCTGAGCAGTTTAGATGAAAAGACTTTAGGAGCATTCGAGAGAAAGATTCTTCGTAAGATCTACCAACCAATCTGCGTCAATGGCGAGTACCGAATACGGTGGAATGATGAACTGTATGAGCTGTACGATGACATCGACATAGTCAAGCGCATTAAAATCGAGCGGCTTCGCTGGCTTGGTCATGTTCAGCGCATGAAAGACGATGCTCCAGTGAAGAAAATATTCGATTCGGTACCCAGCGGCGGTCAACGCAGAAGAGGACGACTGCATCTTCGTTGGAAAGACCAAGTAGAGGACAACCTCTAGATGAGGCCAAGACCGACATACGGTTGTAGCGCCAACTAAGTAAGTAAGTAATATAACAATGAAAAATGTTGTTGTTGTTTCGGCCTTCTGTCGTTTGTTGCTACTATAAATTGGGCTGTGGTCGTATGGCGGCCGTAGCCTAGTGGGTAGAGTGCGTGGCCCCTAAGCTAAAGAACCGCGGTAACCCGGGTTCAATTCCAGCTCAGACAGAAAGTTTTTTCAATTGAATTAATTTTTCTGTTCGGTCGTCACCTCTCTGCAGACAATGGCAAACCTCAGAGAGTACAATTTGCCATGTAAAGCTTGTTGAAAACATAAGCCGTTCGCAGACGGTATTAAACACGTAGGTCCAGCTTTCGGTCATTTGTGATCAAGCATTTAATAACACGCACAACACAATTGATCAATAGAAGTCAAAGTCCTTCCAAGGGCTGAAATGGCCAGTTTATTTTGTATTTATTATAAATATATAAACTGTTTTTTTATAAACTTTTTGCTTTTTTATTATCCTATTTTTCGATATTTCGGCTCACTTTGTGGGCCTTCGACAGGGTATGAAATAATAACAAATTTTTTCTTTAACACATTTAAGAGATTACCACAAATAAAAATCTTTACATAAAAAGTTTAAAAAGTTAGCGAAACTAATAGCAAAGCTTAATGGATGGAATAAAATCACGATAAAAATTTGATATTGATATGAATTTTTATAGGTATGTTCTGTTCTACGTTAAGTGAGGATGAATGTTATAAAAGAAGGAAAAATAAGGAATTACAAGATAGATATTTTGTCGTACTACACATGTATGTTTTATATATTTTGTAGCGACATTTTTTTTTGCTTGTCAAACTTGTATCTTTGTTTAGAAAATCCCCACATTTTCATTATCTGTTTCGACCTTTTTTATTTTTCATATATATTTTATTATTTTGAGAGTACTTTTTTATTTTCTGCCGATGCAACCCTGTTTACTTCACTTTTTAAGCTGCGGGAAGTTAATAAATAAATTGCAATAAAATTGACAACGAAGAAGTTAACCACAAAACGAATTCCTTATATTGTGTTTCACAAGGTGGTTCAGAGATGAAAAAATATAAAATGTCGATAACCAAAAATAACCACTTGGTACTCAAATAGACATTTTTTATTGGAATTTATTCAAAATATTCCACTTTTTATGCTACATATTTTTATAAAAAAAAATATGCTTCCCGAAGGTAAAATATGCCAAAGTGGAATATAATATTCCACTCTGGTCACACTGCTAGTATGTTCTCAGCACTACGATGCATTGTATTGCATTCGACTGTTATTTTTTCGTTGTTATACAGCTTTTCTGCCATGAGTTGGCCTTTGATACCTTCGCTGGCTTTACTATACTATACAGTTTTTAATATTTTTCTTGTACGGCATTTATTGAGATGCATCCTTCCTTGTGGAGTACGAATGACAATTTTTTGGATATTAAAAAATTGTTAAAAATTTAACTATTTTAAATGATTCAGCAGAAAGAGACATAGGGCTTCCAAATATGGTAAATAATACTTGGACAATGGATCTAAGACAGCAAAATTGAGTTATCCAAGATATTGAACATTTCAATAAAAATCATCCGGACTTAAAAAATTCACTGTGCAGCTGTGTTGCTTTTTGGTAAAAATACCGTATCATATATCTTCGAATCATACATTAAAATTTTTGCTGTAAAATTCCTCAAAATACGAAATTTACATAATCAAAAACTTCTTCCTCATGCTCTTGTAACGCGGGGAAAAAATTATATATCATAAAGAGATTTTACAGGCGAATAAGTTGAAAGGCAAAGTTGAAAGGCACTGATATGAGTAAATTGAATTGATCTCGTACTCAGAGAGTTTTTCAATGCACAGTCTTGCTAATGATGAAGTGTTCAGTTGACTAGAGGCTGGAGGAGAAGATTGAAAACATCAGCCAAGTAAAGCAAGAACAAAACAAAACCAAAGGCACAGACGATATGGCGGAAACTATGGAAGTTCCGAATTGCACTCAGTGATGTTACATCAAATTTGTCTGAATACTGTGCCATACAGTAAATTTTACTGTTTTTACAGTAAAATTACCCCAGCAGCGGATTTGACAGTGGCTACCATAGAACTAATACAGAATAAATTACCAGGTAAGGAAGCATTACTTTTTTCAAAAAGTAATGCGTCTGCATATAGCAGAAGTAATTAACTCATACCTCATTACCTGTAATGTAGCATACAAGGAAAAGTAATGCAGTGATTTTTATAACTGCATACAAGTATTATGTTACTCCATAACTTCTAGGTAATGCTGAAGGGAGGCGATCACTTACCTCCTGTCTCATTCAATGTTAAATGTAAGGCCTTTTATGCATAGTAAGGTAATATAGTCGGAAGTAGTGGTCATTACAAGGTAATTGATGCTTCATATATTCGAAATATAATCCATCCGCTACTGGGACTGTACTTAAAAAAACAAAACCGCAAGTATTCATAAAAAAGGTTTATTTATACTTACAAACACAAAAGTAATTCAATAAAGTTAAAAAGTTAAGTAACAAAAACAATAACAAAAAATTAATCAACGTATAAAAAAAAAATTATAATTTAAAAAGTTACTATTAGGTTTGTGACATTGCGCAAGAAATCAAGGTGTAAGTGACGTCGACGTCGTTTGCTAAAACTGTCAAGCTTGTGAATGAGTGAGTTGATTTTGAATGGTTTGACAATTTAAGTATTGGATTCTTACAACAAAAATTAAAATTAGCTGTCAGCTTATCTTCTTACACAATGGGCTTGTATCATACATAAGTCTTAAAGTTTTTAACGTAAGGTCTGTTCCCGTACTAACTTCAATTAATTGTAATAGATTAGAAAGTGTCATTTTGCATGTTATACCTCTCTCTCTCGAGCTTCAAAATAAAGCTTTCAAGCAACTTCAAGCTACTTGAATCGAGTACGGGAACAGACCTATAGTCTTATTATTTCAATCACATGTAGTTTCATTTTCTAGTTTGTATATGTTATATTTATTTACATATTCTATAGATTTATAAAAAATGGAATTTGAGGATTTTTTGGTGTTAAAATAATTCGTTTTTTCTGGCGTTGTTTGATAACATTTTTTATAAGTTGGCACAAAAACATTTAAAATTCTCAAAGATATCTTGATTACGTGTTGCTTTTTTAAGGAAATTTTGCAATGTTGCTATCTTAAAGGAATATTACTATAAAAAGTTAAGGTAGGTAGATGTTAAAAAAGTTTTTTCGCAAAAATTATTTTTTCGTATTTTAATAAAATTACTGTACAAAACGTTCATTTTAGGGTACAAATTCATAATTACTGAATTACTGCACTCATGAATGAAATAAAAAGTTGTCAATTGCCACAACTTTTACAGCATTTATTTAGATGTATGAGTGCTTTTTCTGCGATCTCCTTCTCTATGCCAAATTGTTTTTTTTTTTTTGTTAATAGCATTACGTTGTTGTTGTACCTTTGTTGTAGCTTCAATTTGCTATTTTATTATTTGGCTGAAATGAAATAAATGTAAGTTTTGAAATATTTGTATCTTACCCGAATCTTTTTTCTACCTTCTACCTTATTGGAAATCTTAGCCGATTAGATAAAACACCAGATTTTTAAATCTACTAAACAATTAATACAGTTTTCATAAAAAATTCAATTTTTTACATATATTTAACATTTATTACTGCATTTATTTGTTAAAAATTTTTTCTTTCTTTATTAGATTTAATTATGGAAAATATTTGATCATAATTATTAAAAGAATTGTAAAAATTTATTTTAAATATTTTTTAACCAATATTTTATCTTTTTCTACTTAATACAAAAAGAAGAACTGTAAGAATTTATTTTAAAAATTTTTTTAACAAATGTTATTATATTTTAGTTATATTTCATCATTTTTTTCGCACTACAAAAAAAAATAGTTCTAAGTATTAATTTTAAAAATTTTTAAGCAATATTTTAACTATATTTTACTTATTATTTTTTCAAAATATTTGTTTTAAAAAATTTTTTAGCAATATTTTTATTATATTTCATCTTTTCTTCTCAATACAAAAAATTCTTGTTAACATGCTTTTTATTTACAATATCGTGTGCAGCAAATTTGGTTAAAGTTAGAGGAAATGAGCACATTTCTTTAAACATAACTTTTTGTATGCACTCTTGTGTTGTAAAAATTGTTCTTTATGTTTTTAAAAATAAAATTACACAAAAATAAGCAAAAAGTTACGCAGTAGAAAAATAAAGTATTTTCTGATAGGCATAACATAACTGACAAAGAAGTCGAAAAAAGTTTGTAGAATACAGTTATATAGTCTTAATCTTTATTTTGTATGGTTATTGGCATTTGTTGAAAAGTTTCAGGAATTCAATGCTTCTGCATCATCGGGACAATTAAAATTAATAAGGCATACTGCACCTAGAGATTGTAATAAAATCGAAAAAACTAAAGAATTTATTTCGTATTTAGGAAGTCTTCATAATACAGTTTTATACATACATATTAGGGCTTTCAATTAGGGATTTCGGGATTTGAAATTTGTGATCCCGTAAAATCCCGGGATCCCGAAATGCCAAAATTTTAATGTAATTTCATGTATCTGTATTTAAAGAATGGACCGTTAATAACTTTTTCTGTTAGTTTCTGCGTTTTGGCAAAAATAATTACATTTATGTTTTTTCTTTTTTGATTTTTAAAATAGAAATCCAAACGTAATCGTTATTAATACTTAAAATATTAAAAAATACTCAAAAGTTTTCAAGACAACACTAAGCCGAAATTATAATTACTAATGCAGACAAGGTAACAAAACAGTTGTAATGTGCAAAGAAAAATACAAAGAAAAAAGTTCAACAATAATTGTAAGATAAAAACGAGTTCTGAAATCCCATTTTGTATTTGAAGGGGAAGCACCCCACCGGGAAAAAGGAATCAATTGTGTATGAAAAAAGAATCAATTCACTTTTCCAATTATTGATTCTAGAATTGATTATTTTTAACATTGTGATGTCCTACAAAAAGTAGTACATTCTTTTCTGCCTTCCACTTGAATCACTGCTGAAATCGATTCTTTTATTCGCTTATAAAATGGATTCTTTTAAATGAAAAAAGTATGAATTTTTTGAATATGAGAAAAGTATGAATCGCTAAGAAGCCCTTTTGGAATAGATATGCATGAATGAATTCCATAATGCATAGGTCATAGAAAATCTTATTATAATAATTCAAATTAATAGAGATAATTATAAGGTAATTTGAAGGAATAAATAATATTTAGACATACGAGATTTAAATTATAATATTACCACATTTATTGCAAAAATATTTATGTTTATGATGTAGGTTGTTCCTTCCGTTTTGCTTTGAATGTATCCTTATAGTATTTACATTTTGACTGGCGTATAGCTTCCTTCACATCTTTTTGGGACTGTTCCTGATCGTATCCTTCCTTGCAAATGCACTCTGCATTTAAAAAGAAATAAAGAAAAACATTAAGAAATGATTAAAACAAGTAAATAACAATGGTTTTTCATAACTTACCAGACAATACATTATTAAAATTTTCGAGCCTTCTGAAGCAGTTTGTTCCTTCAACGCTGACAAATCAAACAGAAAGTAAAATTTTTATGAAACGCGTGAAAGGAAAACAACAGAACAATTGTTTTTCAAAAATATCTGACAAAAACAAAAACATCAACAACAAACAGAAAATAGAAATCATAACAGATTGATTCTTTTTTCGCTTATAGCAGAATTTGTTTCAGAATCAATTCGTTTTTCACTTACCATAAAAGCAAGCAAGGAATCTAACAACATTTACTTTGTTATAAATTGTTATATACTTCATAATCGATTCCTGCAGCAATAAAAACGAATCAATAAATTTTTTGTTTATTGATTCCAATTCATAGGTTTTGCTTTAAATTTATATATTCTTTGGAATACATTCTAAAATGCATCACAAGAATCCATTCAATTCCTGATTTTTTTACGAATTAATCCTCATTTTCCCGGTGGGACAGGTAACAGGAAAAAATTAACAAATATACGTAAACAAAAATTAAATAAAAACATATCGATTATAGTATGATAATTTTTCTAAAAAAAAATCATAACCTTTACAGTCCTTAATTGAAGGTATTTGCAAGATTTTTAAATATTTAAATTAAACAATAAGTTTATTTAATAAAAAACGTCATGATTTTTTATACAAAATTGTAACCAGTTTTGTTAAAATATCTAATAGATTTATTTTTTTCTTAAAAACTCGATAGCTTGAAAATAAATCGATTTTTCCTTCGGCTGTTCTTATTTTTATTGAAAGTACTTTACGAATTCATTGTCAAATTATGGTGCCCCGAATATCGTAGTCTCCCCTAAGTGCAATGCAAATAAAATTTAAGTCATCGTTTATATGGGGCAATGTGCTAGTTGCAATATTTTTATGGCATAATTGAAGATTAACAGAAACTCAAAATTTACATTTTTTTAAACGTATGTACTAAGGCCTTCTTAGTTGAATTCCTTTAAAATTTCAGCCCGCTCTCAAGTTGTTTAGAAGTTACAGGGGTCCAAAGTTGTAAAGATTGGCCTGAAAAACTTGTAATTTTATTTTTACTTTCCTACAAAAGTAAGAATTATGGGTATATAACATTTTTCGTATTAAGCACACTTAATAGTTCACCCTTTTACGAAATATATATCCAGAAGTGCTGTACACAGCGAGGCCGTTGTTGGACTTACTGAAAGTTGTAATCCCTAAACAGTGGCCGAAGGTACATAATACGTAAATACAATTTACAAGTGTGCATAATACGAAAAATGCTATATCTTCAAAAGTAATGCATGGATTTTTAAGATTGATAACTCGTTGAATATGTGACAGCATTACATTTCTTTTGATCAAATAATTCTTGTTTTGTAGGAAAATAAAAAATAACAAGTTTTTCAGGCCAATTTTTACAAATTTGGATCCCTATAACTTCTAAGTGACTTAATTTTTACGGAATTGAACTTAGAAGGCCTTAACACATACGATTAAAAAAAAACGAGTTTCCGTTCATCTTCAATTGTTCCATTTTTATTTGCAATATTTTTATTTGTGAATAAAGCAGACGTATAAATTTCATAATAGACAAAAAAGGCAAAATTGTAAATAAAACAATACTAGTACGTAAATTGTGGTACTCCATCCCATGGCAGAATAATGAGGTAGGGTAAGTAGCTTTGACAAGACCTATCGTTAATGTAAAAATAATAAATTATAATTCTGCCATATCACAAATTAAAATCCAATGAAGAATCCATGCTTTGTCTAAGAGTTTCTGATAAAATCCTTTACGAAAAATACTTCAAAATGTGGAAGTACAGGTTTTTTGTTTTAGGCAAGCCTGAAGCGGACTTATTCTCGAAATATTTTTGTATGTTATAATCCCGCTTGAGCCTTCCACTTCAAATTTCTTCTTGGTTTTATAAGCGTGTATTTGTGGTTTTCATAGAGGATTTTATCTGAAGTTACATATATTTTAATAACTTTTAAAATTATAAAAATGGCAAAAATAAGTTATGCAATTTGTCGCGCAACGTGGAATAAAGACATTTAACCTTATTTACCCTTCATAAAATTCCTTTTGCGAGTGTTTATCTCAGAAATAACATTTATAAAGAAAATTGGCATCTATACAACATACTTTGACATTAACGTTAGGTCTTGTCAAAGCTACTTACCCTTTAATATTCGCCATAAATAATTAAAACGTATTCAAAATGGTAGGAAAGTACGTTGTTGTGCAACATAATTTCAATTGCAGCTTGATTTTTGCAGATGGAACAGCTGGTGGCTGCAAAGATTTTGTTTTGATTTTAAATTTGTAAATATTCAGTTGGTTTTGCAGCGACGTTTGGCGAGCACTAACGACGTGATGCGAAGATGTGACAGCTACGATGACAGCTCGTGCGAGGTGGAAAAAAAATAAAAACAGATGCGTTTTGCAAATGGCGGCTGCTTAAGATAGAGGTGTGTGCAAAGAAAATTAATAAATTTTGCTAGTTAAATAGATTTAATATTAATAAAAAGTTAAAGAATACAATAATGAACAAAGTCCGCGTGGTCAAGTAAGAAATTTGACATCTTGCGTTGGACTGAAATAAGCACAAAAATAAATTGTGTCCAGCGGAGCGCTCTCTAACTCCACAAAATGAAAAAGTTTACAAATTCAGATACAAGTTAATTTAATATTGTTGATATGATTTCGTTTTTATTTTTGTTTCGTGCAGCACACAAGCAGCACATTGTTTAGTTTCGATTATCGTTGAATTGTTTCGAAATCGTCTGATAAACACCCGCTTCCCACAAGAGTAGAATGACTACAAGCAGTGAGGATGTGTTGCTGCAGATGGGCGAGGTGCGTTATAAGAAAGGTGATGGTACTTTGTACGTAATGAATGAGCGCCTGGCTTGGATGGCGGAGCACCGTGACACTGTTGCGGTCTCGCATCGCTTTGCGGACATAAAAAGTTAGTTCCGCATTTAGTTAACGATATCATTAACACTAATTTTTTAAATTTGCAGTGCAAAAAATCTCTCCCGAAGGCAAACCAAAGGTCCAATTACAGGTGGTGCTGCATGACGGTAACAGCTCCACCTTTCATTTTGTCAATCGTAATGGTCAACAGGCCATGTTGTCAGATCGTGACAAAGTTAAAGAGTTGCTGCAGCAGCTGCTGCCCAACTTCAAGCGCAAGGTCGACAAGGAGTTGGAGGAGAAGAATCGCATCTTGTCGGAACATCCGAACTTGCTGCAACTCTACAAGGACCTTGTGATAACGCAGGTGCTGACCAGCGAGGAGTTTTGGGCGACGCACGCTAAGGAGCACGCCATGAAGAATGTCAACAAGAAGCAGGATATTGGTGTCTCGGGTGCTTTTCTGGCTGACATTAAGCCTCAAACTGACGGTTGCAATGGCCTGAAATATAATCTCACAGCTGACATCATTCACTGTATTTTCAAAACTTATCCTGCAGTCAAGCGCAAACATCAGGAGAACGTCCCCGCTAAAATGAGCGAGTCTGAGTTCTGGACCAAATTTTTTCAATCACATTATTTTCATCGCGATCGTATTACTGCTGGTACCAAGGATATTTTTACCGAGTGCGGCAAAATTGATGATCAGACACTAAAGGCTGCCGTGCAACAAGGCGCTGGTGACCCGCTGCTTGATTTGAAGCAGTTCGAGGATGTACCATTAGAAGAAGGTTTTGGTAGTGTTGCTGGTGATCGCAATCATGTCAATAGCGGCAACATTGTGCATCAAAATATGATCAAGCGTTTTAATCAGCATTCAATTATGGCAAGTTTTTTGAACCCTTACGAAAAAACTCTTATTTATGTTGAAAATATCCATTCTAGGTGCTTAAGACCTGTACTGATGTTAATGGTTCTGGCTCTTCCACTGGACCAATTCCAAATACATCACTTGGCAAGTCTAAATCATCCAAAGCCGACAGTGTCAACGTTGTTAACGGTGCAACAGAAAAATCCAAACACAAGGAATCCAAATCTAATCAAGATGCTGTCAACAATATAGGCTCCGCCTGCAATTCTTCCCATAATAGTCCAGAAAAGCCCACCAAACGCCAACGCATAGCTGATAAGATACAGTATGAAGATCTTGGAGATACGCATGTGGGTCATGAAGGTACTGGCATTGATCTTGCCAAAAGGAGCATGAAGAAATCACAACAAATAAGTTTGGCTAAGGTTGAGCGTTACTTGCATGGACCAGTGCCCCAGAGCAACTTTGAGTCACACGAAGATCCACGTCAAATGGAGGAAGTTCAATATCATTTGATGCGCACTACCGATGTTTGGAAGCAGCGCACGCCACACAAAGTACTGGTCAGCCCAACAGCCGCTGTGAACGCCTTAGGCGAGTTGAGCCCCGGTGGTGCATTGATGCGTGGTTTTCAGGAGCAATCTGCAGCACGTGCGTTGATTTCTTCTGTTCATCTTTTACCTGAAGTTAACAAAAATTGTTTCTGTTTCTTAGAACTTGTGCCACCGGATTTCGAAAAAGATTTGCGAAATTTATATTTGTCACTAGCTGAACTGCTTAAACATTTTTGGAATTCTTTTCCACCCACCACGCCCGACATGGAGACGAAAGCTGTGCGAATGCATGAAGCACTGCAGCGTTTTAAAATGGCTAAATTGATGCCTTTCGAGGTACATTTGCACATTTTGAAAGTTCTTCAAAAGTCACTTTAATTACTTGTTTCCACAGAATCGCGCTATGCATGAGCTTTCGCCTTTGGGCTCTTCGCTGACACAACATTTGAATCGCTTGCTACAAGCAGCAAGTTCAAAATTCGCGACTTGGCAGGAGCGCAAGATGCGTCAGCACAGATAGCATAAGCGTCATTAACGACCATTGTCGGTAACAAATGCATTAATAAAAAACTTGTTTCAACACAATACCTTGCAGATAAAAGTAAATTTTCGTTTAGATCCTGAGAGCTTCTATTACCAGGATTAAGAAAAAAAAGGAAAAAAAAAAAATCAAAATAATAAAAATAACAATTTACAAAAATTCTTAACAAACTTTAAATGTTTTTGAAGTGAAAAAGTAGATTTTCATGGCAATTGAAGAGTTCGGGGCAATAAGGTGCTAACGATATCTTCGAGACTATGCGTAAATGCAATGTAAAAATTTGTTGGAATAAAATTTTATAATTCAAAGACAGCAGCAGCAGAAAAGCGATAAGGACTAGACTTTTTGAAATGTTTAAGTACTTATTTTCTCCCCGCTTTAAAATTTGGATGCCTTTTTTTTGCGATTTTTCTAAAAAATACTGATTGATCTTATTAATTCATCAGAAGCAGTCTGTACTTATCTGAGACAAAAATCAATTGTTTTTTGTTCATATGCAGGAAGTCTATCTGCAATGACCAAAAAAAAACTATGTGCTAAAAGTTTTAACTTGTTATTAAATTATTAAAACTATTTCTCTTCCATTTTTTAAACTAAAAAATGGTAAAACTTCTCTATTTCAAAAATTTGTTTATATTTTTAATCTTGCACATGCCAAAACATTTTTTACCAAAAATTGTTTCAGTTTTACTTAATTCAGAAACAATTAATATTACTACAAAGAATTCTTTTTATTTGTATAATGTATTCACTAGACTGCAAAGTTTATTAAAAGCACAACAAACAATTTAAATTTTCAGGATTAATTGATTTTAGTGCAATGCATGGAAAAGTCTTTAACTTATTTACCTTAACCAAAACTATTTTACAAGATTTTATTTTGAGCTAGAAGTAAAAATAATGTTAAAAAGAAAACCGAGAACAAAAACAATTCTGTGTCAACATGTTGTAACTTCGAAAGTTTCGAAGTTGTCGAAATTATCGAAAGACGGTATGTTGTAACACTTTCGACAGGCGATATTTGCGATAAAATATCACTTTATTTTGGTGGCAGTGATATATTATTTATTTAACATAGGAGTGTTAAATAATGATTTTAAGTTAGTGAAATAATATAAGTATTGGCTTTAATAAAAGTATATATATGGCTACCTTAGCACTGTTTGTTCATATTAAGTTGACTTTACTTTTTTCAAAGAATGTTATTTGTTCAAAGTAACCAATTTATCATTTTTAGTTTAAATGACATTTTTTGTTAATGAAACAATTTTTTAAAAATATTGATTCACGTTATCATGCTAAAATGTTCGTTACGTTTAGCATGCCAAGTATCAGAAAAAAGCTTGCGTGCAGCTGTTAAATGTTCGAACATAACTTCGAAACAAACCAAATTGCCTGTCGAACGAAAATATTGCAACATACTGCCAGATCGAAAACTTTGCTTCGATGTTCACTTCGACAGTGAAGTTACAACATGTCGCCACTAGATAGAGTCAATTACACAGCAGACTAGACAGACTGTGTCGAAAGGCGCTATCATTTAATCTTTTTTCAGATTGTATAAGCCACATCAATGTAGCTAGAGGGTATAGAACTCAAAATTAAATATTCAGGGGTGTTATGGAAAGCGGAAATAGTCAGAATCGGTTTTTAAACTGACACATATTTAATTTTGGTGTCATATAAATCGATTATCGATTAAGAAACACAAAACCAATTTCAAAAATGAAACCAGTTTCTAAATCGATAATCGGTTTATATGATACCAAAATTAAATCTGTGTCAATTTTATAACCGATTCTGACAATTGTCGGTTTCCATAACACCTCTGACTTTAAAATTATCGAAAGATCATAATAATAAAATTAAAATGGCGTTACTCGGTAAAATAGTGATATTTGGAATTTTTTAGTTTCAATATAACTTAAGAATTGCAGGGATGAGGAAGAGGAGGAGACGGTATCGCATGCAAATTTGTTCATCAACCGGCTGTATATTTTCAATGGTTTAAGCTTAATAGAAAGTCTAAAAAGTCCCTAGAAAATCAGTGAACAAAAACTTTAATCGCATTTTACTCAATAAAAATTAGGTATATGCAAAGCGAAATAGCGTATTTTAATGAAAAAATGTTGTTTCGTTGATTTCAGTTGACTACAAGTGGGGCATTCCACAGCGCAAATTGAAGAACCCAAGTCTTTTCTTATGAAAAATTTTTTATGTGTTCATTTTAACATTAAGCAAGTGTCGAAAACTAACACTACATATTCTTTACCTTGCAAAAAGACTCCACTGTTAGTGAATATTTATTTTATTTCGGGCATATGCATCTGCAGCTGCTGAGGTTGTTCTTTTTTTTCACTTCAACATTTTTAGCATTGGTTATGTTTTCACTTATTGACGTTGGCCGATTGGAAGCGCTCTCTTTTTGAGTATATTTTTAGACAGTACATGTTTTCCATAACAATTGTCACCGCTACCTGGATAATTCTGGCATGTGTATATTAAATGTTTGCTCAAATTGCTGACGACATAGACTAAAAATATTTAATTTGATAAAAAATTAAATTCTATAAAGTTTAATGCCGATTGATAGGCTTAGAACTCGCTCAAGAGATCAATAAATGAAGAAGCGTTTTACAAGAGTTCAAAACATCTCTTGAAGTAATTTAAAAAAAAAAAAACAGGTGTGCGTTTCGTTTTTAATTATAATTGTTCTCTAAAACGATCAAACATCAAAATCGGATTAAAAAGTAGCAAAGTTGTGATATTTTACTCTGCAAAAATTGTTATTTTATTTCTTGCTTCAATAAAAAATCGTAAAAATCCAAATTTGAAAATATTGCAATGAAATGTTGAAATATTTTCTGAAACAACACTTAATACAAATACAAAAAATGATGTGATTCCGTTGCTTACTCAATCCCCAAAAATGCAAAATATATAGCATAGTCTTTAGCTATTTTGTGAAAAAAATTACGGATCAAAAAGTTAAAGCTATTTAAAGCTTGATTTGTTTTTAAAAATCCTCAAAGTGCCTGTGCATTTAAAAAAAAAAAAAAATCAGAAGAAATTTAAAAAAACTCCCAGTGAACCAAAACTATCTTTTTACCCGACTACGGCGAAGCTAAAGGAGACGTTTATGTGTTTGACCTAAATACCGGTATGTTTGTATGTATGTATCTTCATCTGTTTTACTCTCATTTCTAAACTACTTATCATAATTTGACAAATGAGGTAGCGTTGGAAGCGTTTTGATCGTCCGCTGGTTATAGGTTATGTAACGTAACATACAATTTTATATAGCCCCCTTTAGAAGTCATAAATTAAACTAAACCACTAACTTCTAAACTACTTATATTTTGACAAATGAGGTATCGTTGGAAGAGTTTTCCTCGTCCGGTGGTAAAAGGCTATGTGATACTAAATAAATACTATGATAAATACTTATCATATTTTGATAAATGAGGTATCGTTGAAAGCGCTTTCCACGTCCGCTGGTTAAATGCTATGTGATGTCACATTAAATAGAATAGAGGACAGAAAATTAACTAAACCCCTATCTTCTAAATTACTTATCATAATTTGATAAATCAGGTATCGTTTTCTTTTAGTCAGCTTGTTATATGCTTTGTGACGTCACATTTAATTGAATAATGCGCCTTCTATAGGACATAAAGTCATGCTATAAAAAATTTTTTAAGTGCCATAATAAACCTCTTTGTTTATAAATTGTAGTATATAAATAAATGAATTAGTATTATATGCAATAAATAAATAAAAATTGTGATCTAAGCGAAAATTATTATTTAGTTCTTAGTTATTATATATAGTACATAGTTATCTTTAAATCATGCGCCATGACAAGTTAAATATATCCTATAACCGTTGTTGTTTGTATTAGTTGTCTATAACGAATACCTAACGAATTTTTTTGTGTGACACCGAATAATTAAAATATACATAATTTCCTTGTCCCCACAGCACGAAAAGTACGACTTTCGATTCGAATAACTCTATTTTTCAAGTATCTCTAAATTAACGATTAACTTGTTTCTTTTTTCGAACATTTCCGATTTTTTTTACTCAAAGTGATCTGTTTATCTGGCAATATTATACACAGCAGAAATTAAGACCCTAATAAAACTTAAAGCTGACGTCAATAATAAAATATAAGACTTTTGATTATAGGCCAAAACAAAAACGATTATTTTTAGTTAAGTTATTATTAGATAAGGTGGATAAGATCAACAACAAATAAGAGAGAAATTTTGGAAATAATTTCTGGAAGAGTTTGAAACTTTGAAAAAAAAAATTGTTGCATCAGCAGCAGACTTACAATTTTTTAAGTTAGTTGAGAAGGATCCGTGGCAGGAGAATGTAAAGTATCAATATCTATTATTGTGATATTAGTTTTTTTTCTTATAAATAACATATATTATTTCTCATCAATGAAATCCTTATATTATTCGAAAGTAAAAAAGGAAATGTTTAAAACTTACAGATATAAGAAAAAACTTTACGAGTATATAAATAAACAAAATGTACAAAAATTATATCATTTCCATTATTGAAAAAATGTAAACATAAGTTTTTAATGTTTAATTCAATAAGGATAACCACACACACACACACACACACACACACTTTATTATCATAGCAACGATATATTTTAAAGGATTTTTTATGTATAAAAACTACGAATTTAGATTATTTATATGTGTCAAATTGCAGCAATTCGATATGGATTATTTATGTTAGTTCATATTTTATAATAGTTTATAATATACTTTATTTGTTGTATTAGAACTTTTCAAACTTTCACTTATAAAATGTAATCAAATTATTTGTAAACTATTCCATTGCGAACAGCTATGAGTTGTTAGTGTACCAAGTTCTTATGATTGTTTTGAGAATTATTAACGTACATAATATAACATAACATAGCAGCACAATGTTTGTCCAGATATGCACTGAAAAATTACCATGCTTTTTTCTATGTTGTATACTATAAGATAAATTTTCTCCTGGGTATTTTTACTGATGATTGAAAGTACTCATATACAGTGTTGCCGCGGCATGTATGAAAAAGTAACCATGCCAGTCAAAAATGTATCCAACTTAGAACAAAAGTATCAACGTATTCAATTTTAAAGTTCCGAAGCCACGAAAAAGTTTCACTAAGGGTATTCAGTAAAATGTGTTAAGACCTCGTAAGTTGCTGAGTTGTTATAGTTAAATTGCTAAAGCTGTTGATGAGAACGCACCTGCTGAGATATTTGCAAATGTTGGTTAGGCAACTTTCAATGCAGCCATAGATCTGTGGTTTTAATAACTCGTGTATCCCAGTAATGTAATGCATTTGCTACTCAGAACCTTTGAAATGTTTTAAGTGTCTGCCAATCCCGTTACAAAATTGTAATTTTTATATTAACAAAGGGCAGTTTATGGACTTTGAAGATGAAAATCGAAAATAATTTGATACAGCCCTATCATGAAAAATTTTTCACGCGTAATCGGAAAAGGTAGTTTTAATTTTTAAGATAAAGCTCTAGAACAATTTGGAAATGATGAATAAAATTGTAATTTGGAAAAATTTCCAAAATGTTCTTGAGATTTATCCTAAAAATGAAAACTCATTCATGAGTTTTATTAATGAGTGATAAATTATTCATGATAGGGCTGAATAAGTTTAACGTTTCCAACTTAAATGGTATCTGCTAAACTAAGACACGGTGCTGAGCTTCTTAACTTGCTAACAAGCTTCTTAACTTACAACAAATTTGTTAAGTTTAGCAAGTTAGCAGGATTTAACAAATTTAGTGAATATTACTATTATAATTTTTGATATTGCCAATACAAAGCAAGGTTAGAAATAAGAAAAATAATAATTTTCATGGAAACAAATCCCTCAACAATAAATTAGCTTTTTGTTACTTTACTTTTCCGAAAATCCGGGCCCCCTTAAGACTCCGGGCCAGGGGGGGAAACACCCCGTTCCCCGTCTCTCGGCAGCCCTGCTTACAATGTCCAATTGTAATAAAAAGATTTTATTTTACTTTTTTCAACTCATAATTTTTTGTAAAGTCATAATAAAAACATATCATTTATGTCTTAACCGAATCATACAATTTTAATCATTGACTTATATCACTCGTCTTATACTTATAGGTTCCCTTAACCTCTTTACATTTCGTGTAAAAAAAGGATTCAAAATACTATTAATTCCTTCAAAATAAAAATTATTCAAAATAACTCAACTGAATTCAAAAAGTGCTTAAATTTTCGTGCAACTTTATGACCCCTTCTAACTTTGGAGGGCCAATCTACCCATGCCAGTGGCACACTCCCTGTAACCCCCCTGGGGTGTTCCCCATACAAACAAAGTTCCCCATACAAAAAAATGTTTCCCCAGGGGTTCCAGGGGGTGTGCCAATGGCATGGGTGGATCGGCCCTCCAAAGTTAAAAGGGGTCGGTCATACATTTGGACTCGATTGGGGCCATCTAAATAGGTCAAAGAGGGATTTTTCAAAATTTGACCCTACGGAAAAGTTGGGGTCAAACTTCCTCGGGCAAAGTTTCATATTTTGATCGCTAGAATACCTCCCCACAAATCGACTCGGCCTAATATATATATATATATATATATATATATGCTAGCAAGCCGACTTTTAACGCCCATAAATCAAGTAAAATTCTATATATCTGACCAGATAGGGTTTTGATAGTTACGCATTAAAGTATTAGCTATCTTTTTTGAATTCATTTATGAGCCTTTTCTGGCAGAAAAGTTAATTTTCGCTTCTAATAAATGAAACCTTTTGTACTCATTCGTCGGACTAAAATGTCTCTCAAAACCGAAATTTTTTTCTTCAGAAATGAGTTAAAAAAAGAATGAACTCAGAAATGAACTATTTTGATCTCATTCTTCGGACTAAATTGCCTTTCAAAAACGAACCTTTTTTTGTTCGGAAACGAGTTAAAAAATTAACCATAAAAAACACTTTTGCGGCACCCGAAATATTTTTTCAATCATAAATTGCCTTTTTATTGCATATCGATAATAGGATTAAAAATAATTGACAGCGTTAACAAATTCTTTTTATTTTATTTGAACAAAGTAGTCATATTTGCAGGGCCGTTGCTAGCGAAATATTGCTCGCAAAACTAAATTTATTCGAAATTAGAAAACAATAATTTAGAATTAAAACAAACACTTTATGGGGGCATTAAACAATTTTTGATGGACAAAAATGTTATGAATTCAGTCCCATCAGTATGTAGTCTAGATCTACTCATTTCCCGAAAACGTACGCAAAACTCTTACTTTATGATTATGGTTCAGTAAGAAGGAGAAAATTTCATTACTCTTTTTTTAAATCATTAAAGAATGTGAAAACGTAATATTTATTATTAATTTCTGAACTTATTTATGAGTAAAAAATGGTTCACTTATAAGTAATTGTTTCCTTCTTACATGATCAAAGAATGTTTCTTTTTCGGCTAAAAATAAGTTTCTTAATAATTTTGGATATACATTTTTTTATTGAAAACATTTTCACGAATCTAATCTTATCTAGGAAGAGCATTGATCAAACCAATTAAAAAAATATAAAATCACAAGAAAAATTGCTTCCCGAAAACGTACTCAAAACTCAAAACCCTCGCTTTTGGTTCAGGGTCTAGCATGTATTGCTCGAATGGCTATTTGTTTAGACACTTCCAAACTTCTCGCAAGGATCACAAAAGGATAACAAACACATTCAATGAATTGGGGCAGGACAACTTCTGGCGGGCTCTCTAGAAGAAATATACATACATTTCTTAAATCAAAAAATTCGTGTAAAGTTATTTACTTATAGAAATGGGGCGTGGTCAAATTTCATAATGGTTAAATTTTCCCATAGTGGAACGTATTGAAATGAAGAAATAATAAAAATATGATATTAGATAGATAGATAGATATGAACTGTAGTTTTTTTTTTGTTTTTATTAAAACAAACCTATTTTTTGTGATTTTTTAGAATTAAGCATTTTTAGTGCATAAAAGCTAAGAACTTTGGAAACTTTAGCAGGTAAAAAAAGCAAAACATCAAAAACGATCTTTCCAAATTTTTCAAAATAGTACGCATTAATTTATAGAAAAATATGGTTCTTCCCACCAAAACTTGCCCGAAAGTGGGTTTTATGTGATTTTTTCTTTTGGAATATTACTTAAAAAGCAATATATTTTATTATTTTCAGCGTATTTTCAAAACTAAATTACATTAAAAATAACAAAAAGTGATGTAAATCATCACAATTAAGTTTTGTGGAAGATTAAAAAATTTTTAGTAAATAGTTGGTGCCATAAGTCCACTTACACATTCTTTTTTCTCTTATATTTTGATTTTATGATATGTTGTCCTCAGATTATAAGAATATGTATACATAAATTATATGTACGTATGTATCAAATGATCAAAATATTTGGTATATTTGCTATTAAAATAGTTATTTAACTAGTAAGGAATGATACTCGACTGGACTGAAGCTAAAAAAGCCCACAGTCGCTTATATTCGGGTAAGTATATAATAAGATAATAAACAAAGATAATAAACAAAAACTGACCTAATTTAAGCGCACCCGCTTAAAATTATCAAACAAATTACCAAACAAACAAAACCAAAGCTTTGTTTTTAGTTGTCAAGTGTTTCTGACTAAAACCACGGCGGCAGCAAAAGCAAAGGCAAAGTCTTGTCGTCTCTCTTCTCCTTGAGGAAAGCACGGTATGTATCAAATGCTCAAAATATTTGGTATATTTGCTATTAAAATAGTTATTTAACTAGTAAGGAATGATACTCGACTGGACTGAAGCTCAAGTTAAACACAACAGCTGTGTTAAAAGTCAAGTGGAAACATTCCTCTCCGCTGTCTTAAAAGTGAATGGGAAGCAGTCCTCTTCCCTGTTCTGTAAATTAATGTGGAAACATTCCTCTCCCTTGTTATGAAAATGCCCGACCAGGATTCGAACTCGGGACCCCTGAGCGACGGTCAAGCCGGTTCCACTAGACTATCGAGGCCAGTAAAACATATTTTTTAAAACAGTAAACATGAATTCTATAATTAATAATTTCTTTTGTAATAAAAAAAAGACTGTTCTGTTGTAATAAAGTAAAAGTTTCCCCATGCATTCTTAAAGAAGCGGTTTGGAAAGAACATAAATTCAAAACTACCAATATAATTTCAAAAGATATGATGGGGAATGTTTATTCATCAGTTCCATATGTAAGTCTTCCAACTTTTACAAGAGGGAAGCGGTTTGGTAACAACGTAAATCCAAAACTGACCTTAAGCTTAAAAAAGATACGGTGGGTAATGTTTCTTTATCATTTTTATATGGAAGCTTTCCGACTTTTTCTGTAGGGTTTGTATAGATGATAAGCGTAGTTTTCTTCCAACTTCTCCGAATATTTAACTCAGAAAACATTTTAAGCATTAAAGTTACTCATTATGTTATGCAGTGTGTTAATTTTTGAGGAATTTATGAAGGTTCTACTACTTTGATAACGTCATTTTGTATGGGAGGTAGGCGAAGTTTTCATTAGATTGTGCCAAATTTCAAACTCAGACAGTTTTACTAATAACGTGTACTGAGTATTAAATACTGAGTACTTTGCTTAAACCTGAGTTTTTTATTTATTGTACTAATAATAAACGAGTCGAACATTAATTAAGTAATACAGGGAAAACATAATTTTAAGTTTTCTGACGCTGTTGGAGTCGCGAAGAATATCTTAATCGCGAAGCAAGTTGTCTTCCATATATTTCTATTATAATTTTTGTTGTTTTTCAACGCAAATATATATTTTTGTATTTTTTGAAACAATAATAAAATGTAAAAAAATCTATCAGGTAAAAGCCGCTATTAAATATTTAATATAGGGGTGAGCTGTGTATTTTCAGTTGAGTACTAATTAAATTTAGTACTCAGCTTAAATCATTATAAGTACGGATTTTTCTTTATACTAAGTATTTTCGAAAGTTTCGAGTATTAAATTCTGTTATTGGTAAGGCTGAGAGTGATATTAAAAATGAAAAAATATATTAAGAATTTCAAGACATTATATTATTTTTTTTTTGTTATTTGAAGATATTTTACCCTTTTGACAAAGTCATTTTGTACGCGAGGGAATTTTCATTCGATTTAGTTAAATTTAATACTTAGAGTGGATATTTAATATCATATGGAAAATTTCAAGACCATATATTAATTTTTGTGAAATTTAAAGAGATTTTACTGTTTTGAAAAAGTCACATCGTATGGGAGCTAGGTGTAGTTTTCATCCGATTTTGCTCATTTTCGAACTTTCGATTTTGTAGATACAAGCCTGAATATCAAATTTCATTACGGTTACTTTAAAATTACGGCTTTAATCGTGATCACAGACAGACGGAAATGGCTAAATCGATTCGGGTGGTGATGCTGATCAAGAATACTTGTACTTTTCTATACCTACCACGCCTCCTTATGGGCGTTACAAACGGAATGACAAAACAATTCGTATTTAAAGTGGGCGTGTCTGTGATTGTATTTGATCCAAACTTATATATAATGTATATTTAACCGTAGAAAACACTAATTTTAAAGCTTTAATTTTAAAGCTCTAGGTTTATTTTTATTATTTTGTAATTTTTTCAGGGACCGAAAATAACTGTTATTTTCGAAATTTCTATTCAAAGAAAGATGGAAAGAATTAGTCTATTCGACATTTGAATATAGCAATGTGATGATTGTTAGCTAAGGAACAATAATCCTTAATATTAATTTTTCTGATTTTTTAAAAAAGTCAATAAATAATCGTTATTTTTTGACCAATTTTATTTAAAAACTGAAAAAATACGTTCAGCAGCAGCTGAGCAATAGCACACTTAAAATATTTTTCACAAAATTTTAAAGTTATTTGTAAAGAGGTTGCTTTAATGCATTTTTTGATATGAAAATATAGCCCAAAAATGTCTCAATGTCATAATTTATCTTAATGTTTTTGTCGAATTTAAGGGACTGCTTACTATTACTATGTTGCGAGCAAAAACATGCCCCACTATAATAGCAACCTTGACGTTGGTGTGGGGCTTAGGTCGCTAGGATGCAATGGGCTAGGAAGCGCAAGCTTCTGATAGGGTTATCCTAGTCATACAGGCCATTGCATCTTGGCGATGCACTAGTATATATTCACTCCTACCTGTATCCCCTTTCACCCCCCATACCTTTCATATTCATCCTATATATCTCCTCTCCTATCCCCTCTCCCAGCCCATCCGATGGGCCGAATCAAGGTGTTTTGCGACCCGTGCCGAGGATTTACTAGGCTGAAGGCCCATTTGATGTAGTCCAGTCCCAAACGGAGTATATCGGATACCAGGCAACCTCCGATACTATCTAACCCGCACACAGGGACCTCTGTGGAGGTGACCGTCCATTTTCCCGTACTCGTGGGAATTAAATGGAGCCAAAAAATAAAAACAGAAACCTAGTGAGTCCGGAACTCCTAAAAAACCGGAAGGGAACTAGGGATGTGCAAGTCAAAGTCAAAATAAGTCGAAAATCGACTTTTGCATGATAATTTTCGACTTTTGGCGGTCGACTTTCTAATATTGAAAAAAGTCGAAAGTTGGCTTTAACTTTCGTTTTTTTTTATTTTATGTGAAGCCAAAACTTGACGATACTCTGAAAACTGTTCTTCTCTAAGCTAATAAACGAAATAGCTGGTTAAAAACAAATAAAGCGGCGTTGGCAACTCTTGATTCGATAAAGGTAAAACTTCAATTATACATTTTTGCTGGCGTTCTTTAGAAATCGGAATTAATTTGCAAGAAATTTGTATGGCCCCATCGGTGGTTAGCAATGTTTTGATTAAGCTACAAATAATAGTAAAGTAATTTGCAAACATCGCAGTATAGAATTACCAGCGTTTAAGAACTTCTAATATTTTTCATTTCCTTTGCTGCTGCTGAAACTTATACTTCTAAAAATCAAACAGGCGCAGTCAAAGTAAAAGCAAAAAAAAAATCTGATAGACTGAGAAGCACTTCAGAAGTCGACAGTTTTTATTTTGATTGACTGAAACTGTGAACAAAATCGAAAGTCGAAGCAACAGCAACTGTTCAACTTTTGAAAGTCGAAGCAGCATCAGTTATTTAATAGCCGAAGCAGACTGTTTTGCTTTTATGCTTTGTGCTGCTACATTTGTTTGATCGCTTTCGTGCCAATTTTTTTGATTTTCGATCGCGAATCGCGTTTCGATTGAACACTAGGGTGGACCCTTAAATTAAGAAAAATATTAAGTTTGTGTTCGAAAGCAAACAAATATATTTTGTTGAAGGTTTTAAATATTTTTTCAAGTTCTTCAAATGAATTTTTGTTTGTGTTATTAAGGGTTTTTTTTCATAAATAAATTTTTAAAATTTTATCAGTTACGTTTCATTTAACGAAAAGGATCCAAACAAATAAGTCTTCTTATATGGGTATGCTGAAATTGCGCAAATAACGTTTTAAAAGCCATCACACTCTCTGCTAGGCAACGTGAAATAACGTTTTAACAACCAATGGGTTTTGGATATGTAACGTTTTTCCATTTTGAACATTTATAATACCAAATATTATTATTAAAGAATTTTTTTTTACCAAAGTAGTTAATTTACCTAAGTATTTCCATAATGTATTAGAAACAAGTATCTAGAAATTGTTTGCTGCACTTAAAACGATTTTACGTATTGTGAACAATTTACTTTTTGTTGCTTAAAACGTTATTCGCGGCTGTGCTTCAATTGTTATTAATTTTTTTAATGTATCCCAAACAAAATCCTAAACAAAACCTTTTCTTGTACGTCCCAACCATTTTGCAATATATTGTTTTTTGTATTTTGTTTATATGCTGTTGCTGCGGCGTAAGCAAGATGGTCTCTGATCTGTCAAAAAAACATCAGACCAGCACACCGAGCTTCTAGAGCACTGGGAGAAGGCCAGAATAATTTCAGGCAGTGATTTGTCGGGTGTGAAGGCCCAAACGAAACTTGTTCTCGGAAAAGCAGCTGATCGGCAATCAGGTTCGCACGAAAAAAGTAAGATGGTTCGCCCGTCCAAACAGGTCAAAGCAAAGATGCTCAAGGGCCAACGAGAGAAAGCAGGCTCTCCTCAAAAGTCCGAAGCTGTTTTTCGGTTCAGAATAGTGGTCCATCAGAGCCATTTCCATTAGAACTTGAGAAAAATTAAAAAAATAAAGCATGTTACATAAGAATTTCCTAAGATAAGTTTTTTTCCTTTCCACCTAAAATAAATTAGAGGGTCGGTCATATGCGGCCTAATCAGCCCCAAATCGATTTGAAAAATTCCCTTGTATAGATCTTTTAATATGTACTTAGGTACATATGTCTTTATATCAGAGTTATCAAAAAATCTGAGCGATTCTTGAGCGCTCTATCGTTAGAAGTGAAATATCATTCTCCTGTTGAGAATTCTCCTGCCATGCCTATTATAAACTCAC
Source organism: Dichetophora obliterata (assembly GCA_963920525.1). NCBI lineage: Eukaryota > Metazoa > Arthropoda > Insecta > Diptera > Sciomyzidae > Dichetophora > Dichetophora obliterata. The sequence continues at coordinate 121,619,431 of OY986437.1, read as the reverse complement.
TTATTGAATATGTAAAAAAAATTTTAAGCATACGAAAACTTTCAACGCACACTCTCAACAGTGACAGAGATTCGTAAAAGACTTCAACTTGCCGAATCTATGCGTAGAGGTCGGCCGACAATAGTCCGTGAAGAAGATTCACTGTAATCATTATTTAATAATTGCTTTGACGTTGTTATCAATGAGCTGAAAGCACGCTTTACAAACATAGGCGTCGGAAGCGGGGGGTAAGGGGGGAAGTTGCCCCCCACTTTTTTATCTAGATAAAAAATTTAAAAGGAAAACTTCAATAGTTATTCAAAATATCAGTTTTTTTACAACGATAATATTTTTGTATTATATATTTTCCTCTTCTTTCTCTCTTCTTCATAAGCATGTTTGCGGATAACCATTTTCTTTCTGTGTGTTTGCAAAAAGATAGAACAAAATGTAGAGTTTCTACTGCAAACCTACCACTTCAGTTTAAAAGCACCCTTAAGTATGTAGCTTAATCAAGAATGATAGAATAAGAGATTACGCTTTGCGCAGGTCCGTTACTTCTGCTAATGGAGTCTGACAACCAACTGTCCAGTTGACTACGTCACAATATTTTATTTCTTTGAGAAACGTACTGCGATCGGTTGTGTTTTATTTACTTGTGTATATATCGAAGTATATTTGAGAGTTTTTAACTTCAAATTTAAAAAATGAAGTGTGCAGCTGCTAATTGTGGTAACAGTAGCAAAGAAATATTTTTCAGAAACCTAATGTTTGTAATAAATACAAAAATTAAACCAAGAAATTGTAGAAAACGCACACAAATGAAAACAAAAAAACAAAAATATATTAACTTAACAAAATTTGTTTCATTATTTAAAAACTTTGAACTATCATTTATTTGTCCTTTCAATTCACAGGTAAATTAATGGAAATAAAATATCTGGGAACGTTTAAACTACATCAATTAAACTCTTAATAAACATTTTTATAAAATCCAAGTCAAAAAATAATGCTCACTGAAGTTGGTTTCTCAGACAAATTTTTTTTTTTGACTTAGCTGCTTACTGGCTGTAATAAAATAATAGTTAAAATAATGTTTGCAAAGGAGTACTTAATAAATTAACCTCTTCTCGTTCCAATTAATTGCTTCTTACTTCTTTTATTTTAATTATACAAACTAAAATATATGCAATTTTCATTTCTGTGTAGAAATCGTATGCAAAGTGATCGCTCTCCAAAACAGCATTGATATTATGACGTACATGCGCAGAACGACAATTTTGTTGTACTCATTTTCTTGTCTTCGGCGCAATCTTTGTATTCTATCATTCTTGTAGCTTAATGCTTGTTAATTTTGCAACTCTGGTAAGAAAAAATTTGACATGTTCTTAGGGGCTTTCCATATTGGACGACATGTTGTACGATAAGTTAGATGGAAAACTAATGAGACTATTTGATTGAGTGTTCGAACGATCCAACTTGTAAAGCAACATCATTAATTGCAAGCAAATGTTCAAGCAGAACACATCCGGCTAATAGCTAAGCAACTATTAGATGCCCTAACAATTGAGCAGTAATTTTACATAATTGTACAATATTGTACAATCGGCAGAAAAAAACCAAAAATTTCGACTATCGTTTTAGCTTACGCATGGTACTACATTTTGTACAATCTGGCATGTTGGTCCAATGTTTTGGACCATGCGAAAGCCCCTACTGTGAATTTGCTGATGAAAATCCTCCTCGACGCTTTGAAGAAACATCAAATCCGGTTCCTTCAGTACAGTTGCCATTGTATGATCGGCTACGAAAAGATTATTTCGAAATTTTAGATCTTCCCTCAAATGAGATAACGGCTAGATTCGATCAAACAGGTTGATATTTTACTTTTTTTTTATTTTTGCAAGTTTACACCAGCTTCACTCCACCGACTCACTTTGATTTAACATTCGGAGAGTCGGTTTAGTGAAGCTAGTGTAAATTGGCACTTTGTAAATATTATTGTACATTTAAACAGATCTTGACACTCTGGAATCGTTGGAAAATATTGTAATCGAAGCCTTCAACGGAAAAGTTCCTTCTGAACAAAATCTAAAAAAAACTAGATCTTTATGCAGATGACTTTTTGCAGATGAAATTGCTGAAGCAATTGCCTGGCCAAACACCTTGAAATTGTAGTGGTATTGTATCCCAATTTGCGAAAAATTCGGATACTGTAAAAAAACTATTAAATGAAGTTGGAAAACTTATTGTTTTGCTTTTGACTGTGCCTGCATCAGTAGCTTCATCTCAGCGTTATTTGAGTGCACTAAGACGACTTAAAACGTATCTTCGAGCAACTATGACACCGAAACGACTCACTCATGCGGCACTTATACACAAAGATAAAACCGAAGAATTGAATTCGATGGAGGTGGTGAAAGAGTTTGTTTCTCGCAAGGACAGAAAGAAACATTTTGGAATAATTTAAATTGATATAACTTTTTCTACCTTATTGCATTTAAACCATGTAAAGATATACCTAGTCTTGCTTTATAAAAGCAACCATTATTTCTTATATTTTCATATTACCATATGAAAGATACTTTAAAGAATGATCTCTAATATTAAAATTGGAAGAACTTTTAAAAATAATGAAATTTTAATATTTTTTATATATTTTTATATATTTTTTATTTTAAACTAAAATAAAAAATTTGTTTATTCACATTCATGTTTCTTTGAAGAAATTTTGGTGAACTTTTTTTTGCACCACCATTTGTACTGCCCCCCCAGATGAAATTAGCTTCCGACGCGCTTGCTTACAAAAAAATAGGGATATTTTGATTGCGGTCTCTTCTGTTGAAAAACTGGACTTTAAGTCATTTCAATCACTTTCAAACCCCAAAAACATGTCTATTTTGTAAACTTAAAGTAATTTTAAAATCGCTATTTTAATTGTGTATTCTATACTATGTTAGAAGCAATTGAATCGAATGCCAATGACCAATTTTGAGTCGGATGAGCTAAGTAGAGTTTAAAAAGTCTTAAGGGTTTCGGATGGTTACCGAGGCCGAAAAAAACAGATTTTTGCGATTTTTTCTTAGTTCTGAGTGAATATAATTCTTTATTTTTTTACATTAAAGAGCTATCTTAGCAAATTATGTAGAATAATTACAATGTGCATGTCCAAACATCAAACAAGCTGGAGACATATCATTTAAGAATAATTCAAGGACGCTGAATTTAATGGCGTTTACAGTTTTTTAATCTTTTCTCCCGTTTTCGAGAAATTGAAGGTTTAAGGTCAAGTACATATTGATGTAGTTTTTGTTAGAACAACTTTTTTTCTCATTAACTTTATCGATGAATGAAACATATTCATGTCAATGAATGAAACATTTAGAATTACCTGGATGATAATTTTTTAAAACAGTTTAACCCTCGAAACCCAATTCTTATGGTCAAAATTGACCTCATAAATAAAAAACCTTTTTTTTTTGTATAAAGGCTTTGTTAAAAAAAATCAAGTTAGCTTTTTGATGGAAAAATATTCCCCTGATATAGTGGCGCTGAATGAAATTACATATTAAACCAAATTAACCAACCATCTGTGTCCCTATAACGACCTGAAAGGTATTAAAACTAAGTTTTTCATACATATTTTTTTTATTTTCTCAGATAGATTCATCTGTTTTTTCTGCTTCTTCACGTAAATTCCAACAAATGTCTCCTAAGAGATCATCTAGTTTTGTACCACTGTACCAGTGATCGAGTCTCTCCGTCACCTAATGGAAACGTTCGCCATGCTCATCAGATTCTTTTGGGGATTGTTGTCCTAATTTTTCAGAGTGGCAATGCAGGAAATGATATTCTTACATTTAAAGTATGGAAAACGGTAAGCATTCCATCAATGTGTAAGCGCCAATCGTCAGATGGCGAAAGTTTCCATCAGATGGCGGTGAGACTCGAGCACTGGTACAGTGGTAAAAAACTAGATGCTCTCTTAGGAGACATTTGTTGGAATTTACATAAGGAAGCAGAAGAAACAGATGAATCTATCTGAGAAAATAAAAAAAATATGTATGAAAAACTTAGTTTTAATACCTTTCAGGTCATTATAGGGACACATAAGGTTGGCTAATTTGTAATTTCATTTAGCGCCAATATATCAGGGGAATATTTTTCCATCAAAAAGCTTATTTGATCTTTTTAACAAAGTTTTTATACAAAAGAAAATGGGTTTTTTTATTTATGAGGTCAAGTTGGACCATAAGAGTTGGGTTTTGAGGGTTAAACTGTTTTAAGAAATTATTCTCCAGGTAATTCTTAATGTTTCACTCATTGACATGAAGTCGATACAGTTAATGAGAAAAAGGTTTTTTTGCAAAAACTGTTATTATTATACTTTCTATTGCTTTTTAAACCTTGAACGAATTTGTCGCGTAGTGAAGAGTGCGCTGACTATTAACTCAGAGGTCACCGGTTCGAATCCGGGTTCGGGCATGGTTTTTTCGCTTTATTTGTTCTTTACTACATTTAAGGCGGATTCACTGACCACCTTCAGCAAGTTTTGCAAGTTTTTTTTAATGAAGTTTTGAACATTTTTGTGCTCTATCTCTCTCCACACTCAAAGAGAGAGGAACAAAAACTTACTGCGCTCTCTTTGACTTGATTAACTTAATTTCAATTTTCTTGCTGAATCTTTTTGAATAGTGTTACCAGTTGAGTTGTTTATTGAGTTGAAGTTGGCATTTTTTATTATTGAAGCTTCAAAATATAGAAGCATTGAGTCTGGCAATATTGAATATGACAAAAAAAACAGAAAACTTGCTGAAAGTTTTACAAGTCAGTGAATCGACCTGCGGTACCTTCCCACAGAGAGAACAAGAAAGCTGTCACAAAAAACTTGCTGAAGGTGGTCAGTGAATCCGCCTTTAAGACTTATTGAAACAAAAAATCCACAGCTAAATTGTGAAAAATGTGGAATTAAAAGACAGGTACAACTGGGGGCTGGAAATGCTTGCCGAGGTTAAGGCATAACACTAGCCCCGGTTATAAGCAATTCAAATTGTTTTCACGTTTGTTCCGTCTAATCGATAATTCACGTATGGTTCCAGTCAATCCTTTCTCTAATAATCTATCCCTTTCCTTTAGGTCAAAAACTAAACGTTGTTTGTATAAGGCGCATGCAAAGGTCTTTTGATCGTTTGAAAAAAAAACAAACAACTGATTTCTAAGGTTGCGAACAGAGTGCACGCCGACAGGCAGGCAGATAGGCGAATGCAAACTTGTTGAACAAAAAAATAAAAAAATAAACGGGCCATTTCAGCCCTTGAAAGGACTTTGACCTAGCTTCTATTGATCATTTGTGTTGTGCGTGTTATTAAATGTTTGATCGCAAATGACCGAGAACAGACCTACGTGTTTTATGCCGACTCCGAACGGCTTATGTTCTCAAGAAGCTTTACATGGCAATTTTACTCTCTGAGGTTTGCCTTTGTCTGCAGATAGGTGACAACCGAAGAGAAAAATTAAATCAATTGAAAAAACTTAACTTAACTTTCTTAAGCTTAGGAGCCACGCACTCTACCCACTAGGCTACGGCAGCCACAAACTTGTTGTTGAACAAGTGAGATAAAAGTCGTCTTGGCTTTATTTATCTCTCGTTTCTTCGCAGGTTTCTGCCTACGCCTGTCTGCCTGCCTGTCTGAATAGGCGTTCACTTTGTCCGCAACCTTACAGGTAATATTAGGCTGATTTTTTATGAGAAAATGGAACCTCTAAAATCATCCTTATAAAAAACAAATATATTAAATAAATAACTTAGATTTTTTTATTTCAAATCACACTGTGGGGCCAAATTTTACGCCTCTGATCTACCGCCACAGCGAAATAAAGAATGAATATTTTTTATATAAAAATTACCACATACTCTCCAAAAATAGCTCTTTAATGTGAAGAAAAAATTGAGTTATTGTATTCACTCAGAACTGAGAAAAAAAAACAACGCAAAAATCTGTTTTTCTCTGCATGGGAAACCATCATGCCCCTAAAATTGTAAAGATTTGATATAGCCAAAAATCGAAGAGTGCAACTTTTTTGATATTGCCTACTGATCTCTTATTTATATTATATGTAATACTAAATTTAAATAAAAACAAGTTAAATGCAGATAAGAAAAAAAACTTGATGCTTGTGCATGTCCAGACTTTAGGTTCTAGATACGGGTCTGGACCCAATAGCCATAAAGTGTAAAGTTAAAATAAAATAAAAGTGTATAGAAATTATACACTAATCAAAATTATTTTGGCCGCGTAAATTGGTCAAACACCTCACTGTGCGCTGCTCTGTTTGTACTTATTTTATAGATACAAATAATTAACAGCTAATTCAACAAAACAACAAAGATTCTAATTAGTAGAGCAACGTGGTGTCCAGCTATGTGGACATCTCACTCTTTATGACCTGACATTTCTTTTAGTCTAACGTGCCACTTGAGAAACGACAGTTTATTTTTCCGTTAATGTGTACTCGTACAACGCGCAGTTTGCTCTTTGAAATCAAAAATATAAGAAAATAAAATTATTTCAAATAAAAAAATGCATTTTTGCAGCATTTCTTTGTTGTTCCTGCACTTTAGTCAGCTTCACATAAGTCAGTGTTCCGTATTCTTTCCCGCTAATAGTGCTTATGGTGTAGGTCTTACTTTCAATGTTTTTTAAGAATGATGCAAATCAAAAAAATCATTTCTACAATTGTTACAATCTTAGCTGTTTGCTGCAATCGCTGTGCCTCTGGACTTGCCGCATTACAACGTTTTTGTCTCATATAATTTTGAAGCCAATTATAATTTTCCACAAAATTTTGGAATTCCGAAAAAATTGGTAAGACTTTGAAAAAGGGGCCTGAAAAGTATGAACAATCTTTTCTTGTTCACTGTGCGTTCAACTTCGCAATACATACATCTACTTAATCAAGTAGCGTAATATTAATGCGTTCGATTTAACGCTTTTATTGACTTTTGCTTTTAACAAGAAAGTAATTGTTGGCCGCTAAGAGCTCAAATCATTGTAAATTTGGATCAGTACTTTTAGTTGCATACAACTGAGTGTCGGTTAAGTGATAACTATTTATAAAAGCTATCCAGAAATTTGATGGCAAATAAAATTTACAAAAAAAGTCTTTAGATTACAAAGTAATATCTTTTAATTTAATACAGTTCAAGTAGAATACAGTTGCTATAAAACAGCGTAAAATTTTAAAACTTTAACAATGAATTTAAATTCAATTTTTGCAGCATTGAGTGCTTATTTTCTGCTTTTGTGCAGCCTGAGCGAGTGTGCATTGTTTTTTCCTACCAATAGTGCTTATGGCGTATGTTTTAATTGTTAAAACGAGCAAGAATTCCATTAAAAACATTTAATTTCTTAAAGATTCTGGCTGCAATTGCAGTGCCTCTGGAGTTACCACATCGAAACGTGTATTTTTCTTATAACTTTGAAGCAAATTACAATTTACCATCAACATGGGGAATTCCGCCATTTGCGGTAAGATTCTAGATGTGTTTAATGTGAAAAAAACGAAAGACTCAAACAACAAACTTGCTACGAAGAGGTTTTAATAAAAAAACGATATTAAGCTGGAGAGACCAAAGAATTGGAATTTATGTATCAAACTAGCTAGCCGACGTTGTTTTGCATATTAAATTTTTTAAATTAAAATTCTTAAATTTATTAAAATAAATTTTAAAAAATTCTGGAAATCAAAATTAAATTTTAAATTCTGTTCATAAAATGTTTTATGCAACAGAATTTGTTGGCTTTTTTGTATAGTCAAATAGTATGAAAATAGACTCTAAGAGATAACATTTTAGATGTTATATTTTTTATGTACCTTAATCATAGGGGGTACAATTTTTGTTTAAACCTTGTTGTTTTGACGACAGAAAAAGGTTCAATATTTTTGCTTAAAACTGGAACTTATTTTGCATATGGCCATTTTCAGAGTGTCGGACGTTTCATTCGGACGCTTCTTTTAAACATTTTTAATACGATCCAGAGATATATTTGGAAAAGGTGCATGTTATCAAAAAGCTATCTATCTAGTGGTTTATTAAAAAATATTTTAAAATTTTTATTCAACTTAAATTTGGAACAAAATTTTTATTTTAAACATGCGTTCGGACGTTTCACGAAACGGAAGTAATTTTTGGACAATGTTTATACTATGCCTAGGTCAGCGAATTTATAAGCCACACAAAAAAAGTCGGAAGACAATATTTTTTATAAATTTAACAAGCATTCAGAAAAGTCATATGTCGTCTTTATTACGGGCATAGTGAAGTAACATAATTTTATTTGTTTGAACGATTCGTGTCGGATTTCAGATTTTTCGATTGTAGTTCAATTAGGTAATTAGTTAAGTAATTTTGTAATTTAGTAATTAAAAAACAATCTTTTCTTACGTTGCCTAAACCATTTTTTATTATCTTTAGCCAACCATCCATTTTTTCTAAAACAGAAAAGCTTACGAAAAATTTACTTAACATTTACTTAACTGTGGAAACGAATTTGATCATTATGGTCAATGCATTTATGTATAATGGTCCAGTTAGCCTCGCATGGCTTAACAAGCGTCACATCGAAATCTGTTTAGTGGGATCTGTGTGTATCTGATTATGCACAACATGGCAACACATGGCAATGCTCAGATAAAAACAGAAATGTATCTCTGACTACCTAGATAAACTTAGAAGATCTATTCATTTTGATTTCTGTGTACTCTTCTATGTACTTGACGTTTTGGCAAAACAGATGTGATGTTGTAAAATAATACCATTTATTTGGCAGTGTGCTAGCTGCTTATCTGCGTTGCATGTGCTGCTGTGCCCTGCGAGGCTAACTGGAACATAAGTTGCTTAAATAAATAAATTAAATTAGAATGTTTCTCTTAGATAATATCATCAAATAATAAGTTTTTAATAAGTTTTAATTTTTTGGTCACGGTAGACTTTTCTGTGGAAATGCCATATACAGTTGCGGTCAAAATAATAGCAGTGCTCTTATATTCAGACATGCTTGGATAAATAATACTAGTCTACAAATTTCGGATCCGGTAAATCCATTATCATTCTATATGCACTTTCAACACTGGTTCCAAATCTGTACTCAGTTTCCTCCTATATTGTAAGATTATCAAGACACAGGGTGTTTTACGTTTCTGGCACGTGTTTAGTATTATTGATCTAGAATCTAAACTACTCACAACAAAATAAAAAAATATTATATAATATTTAGCTCCGCTAAAATAAAAGATAAAAAACTTGTCGATATTTAGTCGGATAATCTCAAAATTTTAGCTCCGCTACAGCACATGACACGATAATTTGATAATTTGAAAAGTTGATAATTTTTTAAAATATAGAATAATATGTTTTATTTTATGGTGATTCTAGATCAATAATACCAAACACGTGCAAAAAACGTAAAACACCATGTATCTTGAAAATTTTACAAAATAGGAGGAAACTAAGTACAGATTTGGAATTAGTGTTGAATGTACATATAGGAATGATAGCCCATTATCATTACCCATTATCATACCGTATCCGAAATTTGTAGACTAGTATTATTTATGGGTTCGGTGCAGTTGTCTGTATGTATGAAATTTTGTATACAAAATTCTGCATTAACACAAAACTGTGTAAAAAAATTCTGCATGCCAAAATTCTGCAAAATATGGACAAAGAAAAACTAAGGTAAATAACCTTAAAATAACAACTTTCCGTACAAGAGCAAACAATTTAATTTTAAAAAGCACTATTTTGTATCCCAAATACAGTTAAATGCTGTAAATGGAGAGCAGACTTTTTTAAAGCAAAATTTTTAAAAAACAGTATATTGAAGTACAGGTTCTTAGACAAACAGTATTTTAAAAATACAGTAAAAATTAGAGCATTTTAACAATACAGACTTTTGACAAGCAGAAAACTGACCCGCTCCCATTATTTATTCAAACATGTTTGAATATAAGAGTACTACTATTATTTTGACCGCACCTGTACATTAGGGTGTTCTCTATTTGTATGGGATTTTTATTATATTCGAAAAATGTAGGTCTAACCCCCCAAAAAGTTGTCAAATGATCTCAGAAGTAAGCTGGAAAAATTTACCGCCCCTACGACCCCGCCTTCCCATGCCGCCGTTCGATTGAAAAAAAAATGTTTATCACTCATAAGTCTTGCTTTCTCATTTTGAAAATTATTTTGTATTATAAAATGTATTATTTTTAACATCTATCATATTGTCATACGCAATATTATATAAGTTTCATTTACATATTCATATGCGAACATCACAATAACATTTTATAAAGCAATGTATAGCCATACAAGTGGCGACGGCGCGCCGCTTGATTTTCATCGGACGGCTTGGGGCTCTGACACTTTTTACAATTACTGGGTGCTTGACAACTACTTAAAACAACATTTTACAAATGGCCGTTTTGCAGCCACTTTTATACTTACACTATGATAGTTGCATTAAAGTTTATTTTATCGGTCATAGTGACAATCAAGTGTGTGAAAATGTCGTTGCGAAATGAAAATATTATTTATTTAGTTGGTCCAATTAATTTTAGTATTACTGGTTCAAAATTGCCATCCAATAAACAAGTGTTACAGGTATTATTTTACAATACTAGAAACGTTAAATTAAACCTTAAAGAAAGTGCAAGTTTGGTGATTCGTGAAGTGATGATATTCTGGGAAAAGGCGCGCAATTACAGCATTGTGTTACAAAACTTGCATTATTGTTCCTTAAAGCAGAAAGTGAAAGCGATTTCAAAATACGGCCACCAGGAGCAATGAACCATGCGAGATGGATGTCGAAAGCAATTTACTGCTTAAAAATATTTCTTCTCCGTGAGGACTACACACTGCCCAAAGAAGAATTGAATGCTTTAGGAGATGTCTGCTGCTTCATTGTCCGTTTTTATATTAAGGCTTAGTACAAATGCTCAAACGCAGCAACAGCATGCCAAACAGATATCGACCTCATTTGCCAAATGGTGAAATATCAAGATATTGACCAAATGACAGCAAGACCTGCATTGAAGAACTTATGAGTCATTCTTGGTATTTACATTACGAAATATGTGCTCTCGCGTTTTTTGACGAAACTTAGGAACTCGACACTAAAAGGAAAATGGTACAAGCTTTGACAAGGGTTAGTGTAGAACAAGTGGACTAAAGGCTTCCTTTACATATTGAGGATATCAGGAACTGGGAAGGTAATAATGCGATTAAATAACTTTTAAATTTTAAACTAATAATTAAAAACGTGCTAACAGATAAGACGGTTGACGAATTTATAAATGAGAAAAGTGCGGAAATGTTTCGTCGGTTTAAAATCGATGACAGTTTTCTCAGTTGTGACCCGGAAAATTGGAGTAGCCATGAAGCTTATATTGATGGGGGAAAAAATTGTAAAGCCGTTGCGTGTTGTCAATGATACTGCTGAGAGAGCAGTTAAGCTGATGGAAGACTATCATGGCCTTCTCACCAAAGACGAGAATAAAAAAAAAATACATTCTGCAGTGCGTTCAGGAGCACAGAAAAATTTACACAAATTGTTCGAAAACTGTTTTGAGTAAAAATTTTTAATAAATACATATTGTATAATAACTTTAATTTGATTTTCACAGTTTATGCACTATAAAACAAAATAATTTTCAAAATGAGAAAGCAAGACGTATGAGTGATAAACATTTTTTCAATCGAACGGCGGCATGGGAAGGCGGGGTCGTAGGGGCGTTAAATTTTTCCTTCTTACTTTTGAGATAATTTGACAACTTTTTGGGGGGTTAGACCTACCTTTTTCATAAAAATTAAAATAGAGAACACCCTACTGTACATATAAATATGTGTTATGTTATATGAAACAGTGATTAATTGAAATTTAAAATATTTTTACTACAAAAACAATTTTTGCCCATTTTTTGAGACAACATTGTACATTTATATACAGTATATGTACTAGCAGACCACCTCGCTTTGCCACGAGCGTTATTTCTTTAAATTATATCAAACAAAAATAGCTTATTTTTATTAAAAAAACCAAAAGAAAAAGAAGTAAGAGTACAATGTAAAAAAGGTCTATGGAAATCGGGTGCTCCCCGAAACTTGTAAACGTATACCAATGGTCAGAAAAATGTTCAAGTCAGTAACACACACGTGCTACAAATTTTTTTTAACTTTGCAAAACCGAAAAATTCGTGTGAAAAATTTTGTTGGTGAACCGTGTTATTTCAAAATCGTGCAAAAAAAGGCCGTGTAAAAAATTAGTTGAGTGTATATTATATTTTTAATTTTTATTACGTGTTAAATATGCTCATACAAGCAGAAACGTAGTAAAAATGCAAAAGGGGCTAAAAAGGGTCAAAATATCCATTAGCATATGTAATATGCTTCTTCTCTGGTCACCACTAAGAATTTGCTTGCTCATTTTTTTGATACGAAATTAAATGAACTTTATTCGTTTTTAAATCGGTTTTGCATGGGACTCAGATGTGATCGACACTATATTTTTCCTCGTCGTTAATAATCAAAACTCTTGAGCTTTTTTTAAAAGCCAATTTTGTTGTTCTGTCTTACTTAACTGCAGTATTTCGGAGTAGTACACTAAAAAATATTTTAATTTAAGCATGCCTTAAATTTATTAACAAAAAATTTAAGTTACGAAATTGATAAAAACATATACACAAATACGTTTTCAATAATTAGTTAAACAGTTATTTAGGTTTTCCAGTCGTTTGCATATATATTTGTAACAAATACCCAACCAAGTAATTAACCGCTTAATCTTAACTTCTTGCAGCAAGGTATCGAGGATGAGGATTTCTTTGATAGCGAAGTGCGGCATTTGCAAGACTGTAGCAACTGCACAGAAACATACACAACAGCAAAGAGCACTCAAATGCCAACAAGTACAACAACAACGACAACAAAATCACCAAGACCCAAAAAAACAAAAAAGCCAAAGGATAATCGAGAGAAGCGTTCCTTGCTGACTCGAACACACTTCTATGAAATACTCAAGCATAAATTTGAAATGTAAATAGTTTAAATTGGCAAAAAAACCAACATTAAATTACAATTGTTTTATGTTTAGAAGCGGCTACAAAGGTGAATCCTGCCTGTTGCGCTTGATTTGCGAAACGAATGCTTCCAGCTTAGGAGATATGAATGGAGTACTCGGCAGCTTAGTGCACATACTATTTGCGTACGTTTTCAGATAATTTTTCCCATTTTTATATCATATTAAATTTATCCTAATATTACTTAGTCCCAGCAGCTCGATGAACGAACAACTACCGCTGCATTTCTATCAGGCTGAATTTGATGGCGTACATGAGCAATGCGAACACTATGCAGCTGATTGCTCAGAAAATATAATAGATTTCATATCATCACCATTGCATGAAATCATTAATCAATTGGCTAAATAAAAGCGCGTGACTTTTACTTTATGATTTATAATGTTATAACCGGTTTTTTGTTTTTTTATTCTGACTTTGAAACTCACGTTAGTACATGAATGACCCAATTTTCTGGCATATCGGCATATTGGTTAAAATTTGTTTACAAGTGTTTAAATCTTTTAAACACGCACTTAGCGGGTTTTCTGTTGACACTTGTTATTAGCAGTGGCTGGCTATTAGAATCTTTTGTCAATTATTTTTGTCTTTTTTATTTAAAGTTCTAAGCACTCATAGAGATAAGCTGCTTTTTCTGGTTATGCTACTTAAAAAAAAATGAAAACACTTAATTCCTTGGGAGCATTTTGGGAGCAATAATTATAAATTTTCTAAATCGTATGAAAATCACGCTTACTTACTTACTCCTGTAACTATAAGAACTTTAGCGATTACCGATTTTTGCACCGATGCCTATGCCGATTCCGATGTTGATTGCATTTTACAAACCGATACCGATGCTGATTCTTTTTTTGCAACCGATGCCGATATAAAACCGATTCCAATTATATAGGGTTTGTTCAGTATCGACAAAATATTGTACATGCTTTGCCGCATTCTTGCTTTTCTGCACTGCTTATGCCAATGCACATGCTTTTCTGCCCTGATATTGCCTCCCTGCGTATGAATCCCTGCTTTCGCAGAGCGCTAAATTAATAAATTTATCATCTGCATTCAAAAAATCTGCATTCAAAAAAACCATCAAAATCTTCTCAATTATCAAAAAATATTCATTTTATTACTAATTTTAATACTAAGCATCATCATTTTTACTATTGCAGCATTAAATTTTATGTTGCTCTTGCTGCTGACATTTCCTCATCAAAAAAGCATGGTGACACCTCTTTGGACGTTGGAATTTTGCAAAGTTGCTTGACATTTCTTCACAGAGCGCAATGCTTTGAATACTGCAGCAGTAATTGTGCATTATTGAGAAATGGAACAAACCCATAATTTTGAACCGATGCCTATGCCCTTGAATTTTCTGCTGATACCAGCCGATGCCAATTAATTAGTCGAGCACTAATAACAACCTGTGGTAGGCATACGGGCCGCTCCTAGAATTTAACCTTGGAATGTACGAATTCGAATTACACCCAAATTAACACAAAAATCTCGTTTACACCGTGAAAATTCCACATATTTACTTTAAAATCCAATATAAACACTTGGTTTAAACTTTTGGCAAATGGAATGAAGACTCCTTCTGCCTTGCGACGTCATCAAAAGTAAATGTATTGATATTTAACACATTTATATCGATTTTTTGAATGTTGAGAACGTGTTTTCTTGGAACATCTAATCTGTTTATTTATTACATTTGAATTTAAATCCCACATTGTCTCGATTGAAAAATATCCCAAATTGTCTTGATTGGTATAAATATTTAAAATATTTTAAAAATATATTAAAAATAAAAATATTTAGCCCTTGAATCTAAAAGTTTAAAAATATCAGGAACAAAAAAAAACTGATTTTTACAATTTTAATTTTAAACATGTATTTTTAAATCGATATCATGATGGTTTTAAGCTTAAATGTGACTATGTTAAACAGAATCTCGTATGTTAACAGACAACACGTCCTCAACATTTGAAAAATTCGCTTGCAATGTGTTAAATATCAATACATTAACTTATGTGGAATTTATAGCTTGTCTTCACTGCTGGATTTAGTTATCAAAGTTTCATAAACCTACTCGCTAAAACTTGACTGTCCACACTTTCTTGAACCTCAAATATAACTGCTACCGGATTTTGTTAGGCTTATTTACAAGTTTTTTTAAGCACTGCATATGATTTTCCAATTTATACGCCGAAAAATTGTCCAATGGCCATTGTCCAATGGCAACAAAGCGTGAACGTTAAAATGATCTAAATGATCACAATAAATATTACCAAACAAATCAACAAATTCTTCTAAAACTTTTTGGGCAAGATTTGCTTCAGTTTTGTAGAAGAAAGTGGTAGTAAAGTAAGTCACTTACACAATCTTTTAATACGAAAACTCCCAAATACAACAAAAATTTCCTAAATTCTACTGACTCCCAAATGTTTATAACATCAAAATTCCTACAAAAGTGACCAAATTCGGATGGAACATTATCGAAAAGACTGAGGAAATTTTCGTTTATTTTTGCTACATTACCTTTCTTTAGAAGAAGTTGAAGTAATTTTTGAAGTGAAAGCTAACTTCTTTAGGAGCGTTGAACGATTTTGGTTATTGGTTTGCGTCATCGTGATTTTCCGAGTAACTCTCGTCATCTATACAGACAGCGAGCATGTCAGAATAACCAGGTAGGGCCGACTCGGAGAGGAATGAAGTAGAAAGCAGAGAAAAGCGAGCTAGTTGTCAAAATCAGCTGTTCATCTAGAGTTTCTTTATGTTCATGTTTTGCAGTTGATTTTTGGTTAAACTTGTTTTTTGCTTTTTTGCAAATTGAACACTTCCTCGGCATTTTGTAGTTTTATTTGCACAGTTTTTATAATTTTTTAATTCAAATTAACACAAACTCAACACACGTGTCCGCACTATTTACAATTTGAAAACATAATAGTCTCATTTCAACCTTTTCATTTTCCACTCTTCGTTAAAGGGCCAAACAGACCACACGGACTGTTTGCGCAGACTGTTCGACAGTGAATTTGGCTGTTTTAGGTTAGTGTAGATGTCTGCGCAAAAATGAAAATATTTTAATTTTTGGTTGTTTGCGCAAACCGGCTGTATAGTGAGTAGAGAAAATCACACCGACTTGCCATAATCTCGAAAGTTTTATAGAATGGAGACGTGCGTGAAGGAGAAAATATATAAAAATGGAAGCAGAAAAGAAAAATTTAATAGAATTTGAACTAAAAAATTAAATCTGCGCAAAAAAAGTCTGTGTAGTATATGGTCGTCGCTATGACGAGAAAAAAAATCTTGTTTGCGCAAACAGTCTGTGTAGTCTATTTGGCCCTTAAATAGTGAAGGCATTAAGCGAGCCGGCCCTTACTGGTTATTCTGCCATGACAGCAAGTAGGTTTTTAAATGACGCTTTTGGATCTTGACTACCAGGCGCTCAGCAAGACATATTAACCAGGGGCCGAATTACAGCAACCGTGATCGAGCAAAATTGTACAATATTGAAAGTACTTGTCTCGTCGTACTCTTCTTAATTTTGATCGATCAAGGATGCTGTAATTCGGCCCCAGGTAGGCTCGATATGGAGAGACTGTAAAAAGTACCCCTTATATTCTGTGTTTGTTTTGATTCCTTTTCGGCAATACCTACAATTCTAGCAAAATCATGTCAAACGAAAAAAGCTGAGCTCCTGGTAGCCAATATCCAAGAGCGTGTGTTCGAGTTTCATGATCAACATAAAAACACTTGTAGTTTTATAAATGTCGCCAGCATATTCTCTGACTGGGACCATGGTATAATAAGTAATAGGTGGGAGTTACATTTCCTGTTTCAACCATCGAATATTAAACAAAACAAAACAAAATAGAGAACGTGTGTCAGACACATTGGCCGCATTCAGAGGAGTCACCTGTTGTGAATGGATCATTTAATTACAAAGGTTTCTCACTCAAATTTAAAATAAGTTGCCAGCTATTGACTTCGCTGAAAGCTGCCAATGTGTGTGACACACGCACTTTATATTGTTTTCTTTTGTATGAAATTCGATGATCGCAGTTCGTGAGAAAATAACTAGTTGTCAAGGCTACCTAATAATTATGTTATCCTGACTCGGACTGCATCATCCAAAAATTTTTTGTTTCTTATTTCGGCTACCTACGCCTATAGTATCTTTTAAAGAATATAATTCAATTATTAATGACGCAAACAGTGAAAATAATGTAAATGAAATTCAATGAAATTTATGTAAATACAAATTCTATGTATACGTATTTTATGTGTATATTAATTATTTAAATAAGTTTAATTTATATTTTTGTTTTTGTGCTACTCTGTTTTTTGTATTAATACCCATAATTAAAAATATAATGAAATGATAAAAGACGAAAATAATGAGCATTAATGATGAATCGGATGTACGCATGAACCGAATTGAGGGCAGAAAATAAACTGCATTTTGCTTGCTATGTTTTCTGTTTTCCTTGTAGCAAGATCTCAAATGCATGCATTAAAAGAGACTTCAAGACGAATCAAACAAAATATCATACATAAAAAATAGAAAATTTATTTTATTTTATAAGGATTATTTTTCATTCAATAGTGCTCCCTATATTTTATTTTTATATCAGCAATATTCAATTTAAATGTAATAATATAGTTTGGTGAAATTATAAAATAAAAATGCTATCTGAATAAAAAATACTTTGAAAGATACAATCAAAGACTGAGGGAGTGAAAATATAAAAAGTTTTTCCGATTAGCATGAAAATTTTTATAAAGCAGTAAAGCGGTCCGTGGCAGGACAAAGTCTTCCAGGGAATACTAATATTTTATATATAGGTTTTAGCTTCGGTTGGCAGTCCCCTCACTGCTATATTGTTTTTGTTATTAAACAAAATAGCCGTGATTTTGAAGAGAGTCCTTTTTTGGTGATGTCCCAACCAGGGACGTAAGGCTCCTACATGTCAAGTTTGAAGAAAATATCCAGTAGTTTTCACGTGATGCGCGTTCGGACACACAGACAGACAGACAATATTTTTAAAAATTATATGTTTGGAATCTACAACGTTCAAAATGTTCAGCGCAAAAAGAATTTAAAAAAATATTCAATGTATCGCAATATACAACGTATCGCAAAACACATTTGCTGATCTGCTCAAAACTTTAAGGTAAGTTCCATTGGATGCGTTGCCTTTGTCTGCAAAGAGTCTGCTTGGAACAAGCAGAAAAGCAATTCCAATTCAGTCCATTCCAAGTGGAGATTTTATATATTTTGGCATCCAATCCTATTTTCATTGAAATACTTTCCCATTCCTCGAAAGTACCGAAAAGGTTGAAATTGATATTGGAATTGATGGACTTAAATTATTTAAAAGCTCAAATAGAGTTCTGTGGCCAATCCTTGGTGCAATAGTTGGTTTTTCAAAGGAAAGAATTTTCACTATTGCCTACTTCTCAGGAACAGAAAATCCATGGAACATTAACGATTTCATGCAGGGATTTTGTGACGAAGTCACTTTTTTACAAAGAAATGGTGTAGAGATTGGTTTGGAGCAGATTTAAAAGAAATTTAGAATTCGTTTATTCACTTGTGATTCCCCAGCTCGTTCTTTTATTTCTAGTGTCCAATCACACAATGGGAAAAATAGCTGCCCTAAATACAACCAAGTGGGTAAATATTTGCAAAAAAAAGTATGTTTTGCTAAACAGCAAGGAGTTTTAAGATCTGACTTATCTTTTAAACAAAGAGCTGATCTATGACACCACAGTATTAATTTTAGAAATCAAGAGAATGCTTTAGAAAAAGCAAATTTTGGGATGGTATCTCAATTTTCATTAGACCCAATTCACCTCTTAGACCTTGGTGTTGTTAAAAAAAAATATAGTAGTGAGGGGACTGCCAACCGAAGCGAAAACCTATATATAAAATATTAGTATTCCCTGGAAGACTTTGTCCTGCCACGGACCGCTTTACTGCTTTATAAAAATTTTCATGCTTATCGGAAAAAATTTTTATATTTTCACTCCAATTTCATAACAAATTTGTTCATGTAGAGTACCAATTCAAGAGAATTCAGACCAAAATGTTCATTTTCTAAAAATTTGTTACGATAAAAGACAGAAACATGTATCTGTTATTCTGTTGTCTTTCATAACAGATTTCATAGCAGATTTTGTCATGCAGAATACCAAATAAAAGATTTTGTAAAAGATTTTTGACAGTTCGAAAAATCTGCTATGATTTGCAGAATACCAATTCTGGTCTCCGTAACGGATTTTTTGACAGCTCAAAAATTTTTGTATGGAAAATCATAACAGAATAACAGAATTTTTTCATAAAAGATTCCGCAGAATTGGCCCAAATATTTAGCTTTAAGATAGCTTAGCAAATCTATGCTTTCTTGAGTGAACTCTTCGGATTATAAGATTTGAAGTTCCTCAATAATTGGTTTAGTGCGTGATAATGCTTCCAGTTGCACGGGGAACCACCTGACGGGCCAATACCTTTTTTGGCAGCACTGAAACACAACACATAATGGCGAGTTGTATTTTACGGATCATACAACAAAAAAACTATTGCTAAATTTACCGGAATTTCGTGGTGAAGTTATGAATTTTACACTGCAATTCCGCCCCTGTATAGATTTAGCCTCTGTTGCGAAACCTGCGTGACGTACCAGATGTGGCTTTCGACTTCAACAGCTCAGCGGTGCCAGGGGGGTTAAAAGCTTCGACCCAGTAACATCTGGTCGAGGCTGAAAAATAACCAAAGATTAACTTCCATAAACCAACACAAAAATATATACAAGACGGATGTTATGTCTAGCGGCGCACCCACCCTTCCGTGGCAACCAAAGATCATTTCCGGTTACCCCTAACACGCGTTAAGATTTGGTCATTTTTATCCTTTTTTTTTTGTTCACGTCATTGTCGCTTTCTTACTTCAACCTCTCCCCAGAACCCCCGTCAATAAACTTTAGGCCTCCATTAAACTTTCATTAATAACTTTTTATTCATATACATTTTTCTGTTAGCCTCATGAGCGATAACTATACTTAATCTTCTTAAAGTTTTTATAATGGATTCACTAAATAAAAATTTATTAACAAAAAAAAAAACTAACAATGTTTCTTAACAGGAAATAAAAATATCTTCTTTATAGCCCACTTCACTACCAATATTTCTCAATGTAATTTTTTTTTCGATGTTAAATTGTTTCTCATATTAACTAATGATTTTCTAGCCTATCTTGAGAGAGCCCTCTAAAGTGGTTACAAAACTTTTTTCCCCTTTTTATCCGCTCCCTTTTAGTGAACTTGGGCTTAACAATATATGTTGAAATAAATATTTATCATACAAATACTTAAAATACAAATAAACTCAATACTACTTTAACATAAATTGTTTAAATATATAATGATTTCTTTATTAATTAAATCTTTAATTTTTCTTTTCCGTTTTCTTTAAATCTTCTGTTCAGGTATTCTATAAAATTTTAACTAAATTTTCTTTTTAGATTTTCTTTAACTTTTCAGCTAAATTTTCTTTTCAGGTTTTCTTTAAATCTTCTTTTCAGGTATTCTATAAAATTTTAACTTAATTATCTTTTCGGATTTTCTTTAACTTTTCAGCTAAATTTTCTTTTCAGGTTTTCTTTAATTTTTGAGCAAAATTTTTTTTCCAGGTTTTCTTTAAATCTTCTTTTTAGGTATTCTTCAATGTTTCATTTAAATTTTCTTTTCAGGTGTTCCATAAAATTTTAGTATCAATTTTCTTTTCAGCTTTTCTTTAAGTTTTATTTAAATTTTCTTGACAGCTTTACTCTTATTTTCCAACTATGGCTCGGCTTATGCAAGGGAACTATGACTTTGGATGGCAATTTCTAAAATTCTAACTTTTAATTAATGTTAACTTATCTGGTTTCTGATGGCTTTGTCCAAGGATTTATAAGCTTGATGTAATTTTTCCCAAATATGTTGAATTCACTGCCGAATCCAACTATACGATTAAGTCTAATCAAATATATATATATTTATTTTTTGTTTTATACACGATAAAAATTAATTAAAAGAAAATATTAAATTTACCAAATTCCCTTGCACTTCGAAATGTTTTAAGTTTAATCCTCCTATCTTGTCGTCACTAGCTTTCCGTGATATCCTTGGTAGTTTTTTCTCTCTTTTTTTTATTCAAACATTTAAATTAACATTTTCACACTACTTTACTCTGACTGCTTCTTTGGTTAGTAGACAACTGATCGTCTAGCAACAGATCAAAATTTTGCGTTGGCCCGCTTGTCGTATTTTCCGTTTCTTTTTTTTTTCTATGGACTCAGACAACTGCAACTATATGGACCTTTGGGGTCATTGTCTATCTAAGAGAAATTTTTATGTTTTTATTCCCGCCAGATCTGACTTAAACACATCTGCCTACTATTTCCTGGCTCCTATCATATATGATATATATTTATAGATCCTATAAATTTTAGTTCCTGGCTATTTTCGTTTTGGCCATTTTCATTTGGCTAACATATGGGCCGCACTTTAGCTTCATCACCTGGTTCTTATACCAGGAGATCATACATATTAGAACAGCGGTCAGCATATTCGTGACGTCATCCATTTTTATCTTATTCGCTTTTCTTCAAGCAAGCTATTGAACAGCTTTTTAACCTCTTACTTCCATGCTATTCAAACTGTTGACAAAGGTTGTCATAACTCATGGTTGCCACCATACCCTGATTAAAATAAATTTTAACATCTTCATTTTTTTCCAATTTTTATGTCTGAGAGGACGCACGCAACACCTCTTTGGCACAAAGAATCAGCTGTTTCCGCGTTTACACTTATGTTAGATTGTTAATTAATTAATTAATTGTTTATTTGATCATTTGACATTTAGAGATGGCGAAAATATTCGATAATTTTTATCTATTAAGCAGCAAACACATTACATTTAGCAAAGTTTTATTATAAAACGAGTGTTTTAATTTCGTAAAAAGTTTTACTTTTGTATGATGAAACCAGGGTTTAAATTGCTGCAGCCAAATTAGCAAAGGCATCAAAATATGCACTGTTGCTGTGCTGTCGCATTTCAAATTCTCCATAAATATAAGTTGTTTCTGCTGCAAACTATGAAAAATTCGAATAGTCACAGATGCAGCAAGCGATCGGGTTTTAAAGTCGTGTAATACTGCGAAGTTCGATCATTCCCTACTGAAAACAACAGCTGTACACAGCTGCATAAGGCACAGCAACAGTCAGGTACTGAATATACCATAGCAGCAACTGCAAACAACTGTACACTGCTGTATAAAGCAGCGGTCGTCAGCGCCTAACTCTTCCCACT
Organism: Dichetophora obliterata; assembly: GCA_963920525.1. Lineage (NCBI taxonomy): Eukaryota > Metazoa > Arthropoda > Insecta > Diptera > Sciomyzidae > Dichetophora > Dichetophora obliterata. Next base: position 121,596,970 of record OY986437.1, on the reverse strand, counting down.
CTTTTACAACAACTTCAAGATTTTCATGATTGTTGTAATTCGCCGATTCGTTTACGTTGTGTCAACAGCTGTTGGGTTTTATCCACATCGACAGTAGATGTACCCGGGTACTTCATACGTTTTGTATGGCAGATAGTTGCTTTTGATATACAAATATTAACTACTACCTGAATTCTTGTAATTTTCTGGTTTTTTTTTTTTTTATTTATTGGAAATATTGTCTAGTTAACAAAACTTTTATCATAATTTGGGAAAAAAAAAATTTGGTACCTAAATAATCCATTTTTACCAAAAATGGGAATTGCCAAAATCCATAAAAATTTAACAATTTCCAAATTCTTTTTTAATCCTTGTAATTTGATCCCTTTTTACCAAGAAAAATAATTAACTTTGAATTTTCATTCGCAAAATTCCGTTATATTTGAACTGAAAATCAACCCCTCTTGCTCATAGTGCTATTTTTAGTACCTGCGCAGAATAATTATAACTCATAAAATATTTGTTCAATGTAAACATTTTTTTTTTGGAATGTGTAGCAAACACGTCTACTAACAGGAACAAAAGGGTATTTGGGAATATCTTGCCTACCTACCCTTGCACAACCAGTTTTGCAGGCAGAAACATGATTTTTTGCGCAGGTTTCGTTTTGAGTAGTTTTGTATGCATAAGTCAGTTTATGTGCGATTTTTGAAGTGTAAAGACCTAAAAATTTATTTTGTGCGGCAAATATATAAAAAGTGAAAATAAAATGGCAGATGGTGAGTGGCTAGCTCCGCGTCGATTGAATGCACTACCGTATGAGGAGCAGCACTCGAAGGATCAGCCACAATGCCTCAGATGCTGCTAAAATTCATAAAATATATTTTTTACTTTCATTATAATGATTTTCTATAAATAAATAAACAAATTTCCATAAAATAAACTAAATATTTCCATTTATTTCTATATATTTGTATGAATTTTCAGCTGTTGACGCTAGGTCATTTTCTAGTAACTGGGTTATATTTTCCAAACGGTTGGTCCAATTGACCTGAAATTTCACACCAATATCAATTACATATTTCCAAGCTATGATACGAAGTTTCATCAAGATTGGACCAGCCGCTTGGAAGATATAGCAATATAAAGTGAACTTTGCCATTTATTTCTATATATTTGTATGAATTTTCATACAAGTACCCGGGTACATCAGCAGTCGACGCCATTCCACTAACTTGAATTTGGGCTGTATCGACTGAACTGCTGCTCCAATCTTGATGAAACTTTTCCACATGATGCAAAAGTGTATGGTTGAGGATATCATGAAATTTCAGGTCAATCGGACTAACCGTTTGGAAGATACAGGAAAATTAAAGTTGCAAATGTACCCGTGGGCTCTACGATCGACACAACGGTTAAAGGCGCAGCTACACCGCAACAATACAGTGATGCCTGGTATAAATCGCTGAATCCGAATCCGTGGTCAGCATTTAAAAATAATAAAATTTTGAAATAATAGGGTTGCCACCTAATAATATGTATTCTTTATGTTTTCTGTTTTAAACATAATTCATCAGTGTTAGGGGTTCCCCCCATGATAGAATTGTTTAATAATGTTAAAAACTTCTGAAAATACATATTGTTAGGTGGCAGCCCTATTATTATAAAATTTTATAATTTTGAAATTCTGACAAAGGATTCGGATTTAGCGACCCATTTTTGGTTTACCATTTTTTTTTGCCAGCCTCGAATTCATAAAAATACAAAAAACTAAGGTGGCCACCATATCTACCATCTTGGATTTTAAAATTCTGACTACAGATTTGAAATTAGTGACCCTCTAATACTGTTAAATGATGATTAAAATTCTTAAAAATACATACTGCTAGGTGGCAGCCCTATTATAAAAAAATTACATAATTTTAAAATTCTGACAACGGATGCGGATTTAGCGACCTATTTTTACCTAGTGTTCGCGCCAGCACCGAATTCTCTGATACAAACCATCTATTGCCAGTGAACAAGTGAATATCATCCGTTGCCTTCACCACTTCATGATCAATTCATGAATAAATGAATAGCCAACAAACGACAAGTGAAGAATTGAAGAGGAGATGAATATCAACAGTGTCTTCACAAGAGTAAAAAATATTCTTGTCATAAACTGGTTTCCTCTTCTTCACTTCATGAACAAAAAAAAAATCTGCTCAGCTGTTCACGAAAATGAATATGAACACGTTTTTTTTAACAAAAAATTCCCTCATATTCATGAAGCTTCATGAGAGAGCAAATACGAACCCTGCAAAACACAGCAGCTGCCAATTATTGCACATAGCACAGCAACAACCAGTTACTGAATATAGCGCAGAAGCACAGGATTTAGAAATACATATGACTTCTGCTTGGAAAATGTTTAATACAAACAGCAGCAGCAAGAAGGCGACTTCAAAATTCTATCGCTTGCTTTTGCTGCTGCTTCGTAAATGTTATAAAACGATTGCAGCAAAGCAGACACGAATTCAAAAACCGATCGCTTGCAGCTGCTGTAACTATTCCTTTTTTTCATAGTCTGAAACAAATGAAACAAATAAACTATGAACATTTTTGCGCATTTTTAATCCCTGGATAAAACACTCCAAAATTGGACCTGCAGTGAGGACATGCTATTCTGAAGGTATACTCGATTTAGCTAATTGATCTTTATTTCTTAAAAACTTTTGTTTTTTCTCGAATTCCATATCGATGGTCCAAAAGTCGCGGCTGCAATCACATATATGTATGTATATTACGCAGCACGTGAGGGGGTAGAAAAATGAGAAATCATATGGTTACTTTCGGCAGCTATACTCAAAATGGTGAATATATTTGGTATTTCTTGACATTTTCGTGTATGGCAGTAAGGCGGTCTGTGGCAGGACGTCTGCCGGGGAATACTAGTACTATTATGTAACATTAAAGTGAAAATTTTTTGTTTCAGGTAAGCTCCAAAAGAACTGGGCCGATTTTAATGAAAAAAGTTTTTAAAAAATATCATATTTGTACCTAAGCATCTTTTAGTGGTTTTTTTATACTAAAAAGTATATTTAATTAAAGTGTTAAGTTATCTTAGAAATCATAACAGCTGCTAAGCATAGCTTAATCGTTTTCTTTTCACGCGTTTGTGTTGCGAGAGTTTCAATAAAATCCATGCTTAAAACTTAAAACTCAATTTGAACATATTCCAGTTAAGCACCTTTTTTTTGTTCTTATACCTGTTTTACTAGTATTGTTTTGAAAAGTTTTTTGAATTTTTTCTATATAAAATAAATAAAAAAATAAATTGGGTATTTTAAACAAAAATATTAGTGATTACATTATCATGAAAAAAAAAAAAAAAAAATTATAAAAAAGTGTTTTTCAATTAAAAACCTTATGTTTTCGAATTTAAAGTAATAGCTATTGAATCAATAACTTTGCTTTTAATTTAAAAACAAGTAGTTTTTAATTGAAAAAATCGTTTTTGACACAATGACTAGCACACATAAGAACATTTTTTGGAATTAAAGTTTTCCTAGTTTGCTTTTTAATTTGTGTAGAAAACATAATTTACCTACTTTTTCTCGAAATTAATCGCAAAATGTAATAAATAAAAATGCATTTAAATTAAAGGTGTTTTATAGGTAAATACTTTATTTGAAGATTATTAAGTATAATCAAAACAGAAATTTCTTACATAACTTTTACCATTGTTTATTTTATATATGTATGTGAATAGGTACGGTATTAAATTTGCCGTTGATAATCTTTTATTAAAATTAGTCGTAGTATAAAATTTTCAAGTTGATCCTGAATTGATATTTTCTTCTTGTTCCTTTTCGTCTTTAAATCAAGCTGAAGGCACTAGAGCAAAGCATAACAAATCAATTAGGATGTAGTCTTCTCCATCTATTGATAAATTAAAGAAAAGAAACGCTTTTGACATGATTTTAATTGTGAGCTATTTAGATCAAGTAAGTTTTAAGAAGGAAACAACAACAAAAACTCTGTATAGAGTTAATCACACAGCAGACTAGGCAGATTTTTAGCTTCATATAACAGTACATATCTTTTTTCAGTCTTTAAGCTTTTAACAAATTTAAAGCAACCCCTGGACACAGAGCATTCATTGCACGAGCATAACATTTTCATTTGTTCGCGTAGAAAAAATTCTGCGAACGAACAACATTTTAATATCTATTTCTTACGAACGTCATTTTAATATCTATTTCTTACGAATATCTATTTCTTATTTTCTACTAACGAACTAACGAACTTCTGTTTTCTACGAACAAACGGACTAACAACAATTTTCTACCAACGAAAGAACTCACAAAATATTTATTTTATACTCTACGAACGAACAAATATCATCTACAAACAAATAAATGAATATTTCTCGAAAAGTTTGCCTAAAATTCATCTAATCTTATTTTTTTCAATTTTGTGATATTAAACGAAGAACTATTTTCTACGAACGAACGAACTACTAGATTCTACCAACGAACAACTATTTTCTACGTACGAACGAACGAACATCTATTTTCTGCGAACGAAGGATCGGGCATCTATTTTCTACGAACGAACGAACAAAATATTATCTGCTTTATTCTGTTTAACGGAAATGCACACCAACGACAAGCAATACACGAGAAGCAATAGAATTTCGTATAGAAAAAAGTATTGCTGCTCGTTTCTTGCTTGTCGTTGGTGTGCTGCTTCGTGATACATAATAATGCTGTATGTTTCTATACGAACGAAGGAACGAATAAAACATTTTTATTGTTTTGAACGAACGAACGAACGATCGATTAAAATATTTTTATTTGTATCATGTTTAAAGTGTTTCAATGTCCCGTTTGCGCGCAGCAACAATTTTTTTCCACTTGTCGTTTTTTCTTTGAGGAAATATTTCAAAGTCTCTGCAATTCGTGAAACAATTTCGATGGCATTATTTTTACTGCATTATTCTGCATCACGAACATGCACACCAACGATGAGAAAGACACGAGAAGCAATATTTTCTTCCATACAAAATTGTATTGCTTCTCGTGTCATTCTCATCGTTGGTGTGCTTGTTCGTGATACAGAATAATGCAGTTTGTTTGCTCAATTGTATCATCTTAGAATCAGAGCCGACCTTTTTCTTTATCTGTTATATAGTATTTTCTTGACTGGTATTTATATATTTGATTTATAATTAGGAAATTTACCAATTATTTCAATATAAGTATGTAAAAGTGTTTTAATTATTAAGCCGAACTTGTATCCGGATTTTGTCACAGGTATACTATTTTTAGCGCTTAAAGGTCGATAGAATGGATAGTAACAAATAGTAAAATGCAGATTCAGGTAATTTAAGAGAATCATTAACGAACATAATTAAGAGGATCAATTAAAGTATCTCGGAGTCAGACACTCCTGAAAGAACAGGTAAAAATTTTAACGGAGAAACTATTATAACGATTATTGCATAAATAAGGAAGCTAACCTTTAACCCAGTGCAATACTGTTCTATCAGATATTTCGTTCGGTTTATTTAAAACGTTAAAGAAAATACACTGCGGAACTGCATATATAAATTGAATTAAAACTGGTTACAGCTAATAAAAATTGAATTGTTGAATATGATTAAAGTTTTTTTATTTCTGAGTATGTTTTTGATTACAACGCAAGCACTGGATATAAACTGCTTGCAACTACCGACTTCGCATGTCCGTTATGTAAGTCTGCTCTAAGCCCTGGTGTAAGAAAACCAGGTGTTAGTGAGTTTTTGACAACACCATGAATTTCTTTGCTTCTGTCAAAAAATTGTGAGCAAAAGAGCGGAACTGTTGATAGTTGTCAAATTGTGTTATTTGTTTGAGTTGCTAGATGATGTGCTATAGTTCTTATTGTGCGAATTTAGTATAAATAAATGTTAAATGCAATTAATTGTGCCGTGTTGTGTTGACAAAAAGTTATTGCAGTTGTCTTCACCGATTTGACAAGTTTGTTATTGAATGTTTTGGCCATTTTATCAGAAGCGTGCGCTGGAAGGTGCCGCCGACATGAAGGCCAGCATGCAAATTGTCTTGCATTCACATGGTTGTTTTTTTTGCACAGCGTCTCATATATTTTCTAAATGTTTTCCATATCACTTTATTCTCACTTTAACCTCAGTAAAAATCTTATAAACTTGCAGAAAGACACGAATTTAACAAAATTTGTTTTCATTGGCCGCATTCAGATTATACAACAGTTGGCAACTGTTGTGTAAAAATTCGCTGAATGGTCGAATTTTGGGAGTGCTAACTAAAACTGTTCAGGCAGCGGATGCCATTTAATCGAGCGAACAAATTCTATGCTACATGAACATAACTGTTTGATTAACTGTCAGATGCTGCTATTGACGCTGTTAAATTAATAAACACAGAAAGAACGCAGCAAATTTAAGTGAAAAACCTATGCAATTGAATTAAATTTACATACAACTTAAATATAATTAAATTGAATTTAACTTCTGACGTGTAAAGTAGCAACACATTCAGAGAAAATCATCGTGAACCAAGGTAGCACTACCATTACAGTTCACAACAGTTGTCTGTGCTGAATGCGGCCATTGCAATTCACCATCAGCTGTTTTTGACAAGAGCGGGGAAACATAATTTTATCATTTGGAGAGAGAAGTGTCAAACTCACTAATACCTCTATTTCTTACACCATGCTCTGAGCTACCTGACAAAAAATAGTTATAACATTTTATTCAATATTTTTTCCGATTTTTCGAAAAAAGTTCAATCTTGTGGTTTAGATCTAAGAGGTTGAAATGCTTATTAATTGTTTTGCTATAAGATTGCAGCATTGTGTTGTAAAACCAAAGTTAAAAATCCGTTAGTTTTGTTGATCCGTTAGATCTTAAAACAACACAATGTTTTAAGGTATTAAAAATGTCCAGTGATTTTCAATAGTGATGGGATAACATTTGATATGACAATAGTTATAATAAACATAACGTGAACTTAAACAAAATGTAACAAATCCAACAAGCATAAAAAATTAAAGTGGGCCGTGACCTTGAAGGGTAGGTGGGGGTGTAAGACTTTGAGTGGTAACATTTGACATGGAGAAATGGAGTGGTCTAAAATGGGCCAAAAACGTGTGACACGTTATATGATGACCCCGAAACAAGAGAAAGGTCATCAAATTAAGACCAACAACAAATGCTTGCAGCGAAAAAAAAAACAAAAAACTGTCCTCACTCGAAGACGCTGATGCTGATTGTCCTTGTACTTTTGTGTGTGTTTACATTAGATTTGCTGTTATCTATATCTATCTATTATATAAAATTATATAAAACTATTATATAAAATTGAAGTGAAAATTTAAAGTAAAGAATTTACTCCTAAAGTACTGGGCCGATTTTTATGAAAAAATTTTTAAAATACACATATATGAGTGCTACAGATTTTTCTTTTGAAATTTTAATAATGAGTATATATAATTAAGTTATTAAGTTTTTTAGGAAATTATCCCAGTTGCCACGCATTGCTTATTCGTTGTCTTTTGACGCGTTTGTGTTGCGAGAATTCCAATAAGCTCCATGTTCAAGGCTCATTTATAAGGCTGTGACACTTGAGAGCGAGCTTGGTCGAACTGTCAGAATGGATGAAAAGAAATAAAGAAAATGAATGCTTAGAACAAATAAAACCACAGTGACAGTTCGGGCTAAGGCGGAAAAAGACTGCATTTCTCTCAAGTGCCACATCCAAGGTTCATTTATAAGGTTGTGGCACTTGAGAGAAATGCACTCATTTTCTGCCTTTGCTCGAACTGTCACTGTGCTTTTCTTTGTTCTAAAGGCGAATTTACACGATTCACTATCATCGTTCACTTTGGATGAATCATCTGATTTGTAAAATGTAAATTGGGTTTCATCTTTAAAATTAAGATGATTGTCATCCACATTGAACAGTGAAAGAAGTAGAAGGACTTCCTACTTTTGATGAAAGTGAAAGCAAACCGAACTGATGTGTCATTCGTACTAAAGCAAAATTGAAAGGTGTTAACATAATTTCAAGCAGAAAGATTAAATTTTTTTTATTTAATTGCTGAATAGCTTTTATTTATTTACTTTTTGTAAACGTCAATAAAATTAATCAGCCAATGAATATATTTTGACATTCAACACCGTCATCCATCAAATTTCAAATTTGCACTTTGAATAATGTAAATTAAAAATGGATTCACTGTCATCGTTCAACGTTCACTATCATCGTTTTGAGTGAAATGTGTAAATTCGCCTTAAGCATTCATTTTCTTCATTTCTTTTCATCCATTCTGACGTTCGACCCATGGTATAATTATTTGACAAGGTAGTAGCGTAGACTGGCTTTTTTCTCACGAGCGGCGATGGGTAGTTTCAAAATTAGCTGTTCATGCAATTAATCAAAGAAATGTGACTTATAAGTAAAAGAAAAGTCGACTATACCATGAGTCACGATACAAATTTAATTTTTATCGCCTTCCTTCACATCCACTTCTGCCCAATCTTCACTTATTGGAAATAGCTGCGCAAACGCAACTGTCAACTTGTCAGAACTGACAACTCTTTACTACTCTTTGATATACGGAATATTTTACAGTGATATCACACAAATCACATAATAATTAAATACATTTTTTGGAACTTTCTTCTATTCTTATACCCAATTAACATTCAATAACGCATTTATGAACAAGAACAAGAAGTATGGTTTTCAATAGAATCACATTAGCTAAAATATAATAATAATTATTATTGATAGCACAGTATCATTAGTTTTCTTTTTGTTCAATATATCAGTCAATTCAACATATACAAATAAATTTTATAAAAATCAAGTACATTATTTAAATTTAATATATTACTTAAACACTTATTAATGTGTGATAAAATTTGTGAAAAATATTGATAGTCAAGTATTCCGTTTTTTTTCTTTTATGCAAGAAATTAATCTGGTCAACAAATACATATAAGTTATATAAAATCAAGTAATTAAAAGTACACAAAGATTTAATTCAAGGTAAAATACCTCCGTTCAGTTGCCTTCCTTCTTTTTCATTATTTCGTTTCGGACATTTGCTTATACAGCGAGCTTACTTCTTCCATGCACACTTCTTTCCCATTGTTGATTTTATTATCTTAATAAAACTTAATTAAGTTTTCGTTTAACTGTTTATTAAAAACCGTATGAACTGTAAAATCCACATAATCGTATAAGCGAATACAGTTATAAATAACTGGTCGCAATTCACGACCTCACGGTTCAGCAGTCACCCCGTGAATCGTCGGACGTGAATATAAAAAATAACACCACATTTCATCGGTAACCCTCCTATTACAAATTCATAAGATACACGATAAGCGCTTGCATTCTGTTGTGCGCTATTACGAATTTCAGCTTATCGTATGAAATTCGACAAGTAGCGTTTAACGTATATCGTGAAAAATCAGTATAGCCACACGATAAATGTCGTATTTGCTGTCATATTTTAAACGAATACAAGCAGCTAAAAATTATTGTTCGATAAATTTTGTTGTCAAGAAAAAATATAGAATTTTATTAATTTTTGTGCTCTTTTCGAAACATGTGAGTACTAAAGTAAGTAAAACGAGTTAACAGACTTGATTGCAAAAAATTCTGCAAATTTTTCAGGCCAAGAGTTGTTAGCTCAAAATCGCAATTAGAGCGGCTTGCTGCACTTATGGAGGACAATACGGATATGCAAGAGGTTTATGCCCGAAAAAGCTTGCGAAACCACGTTGGAAAAATAAGTCAAGAACTCAACTCATTGGGTCCACCAGTACGTTCACCGGACGCATGGCAACGGGTAACCAATTGTGAAAGTCATAATTCTGGCATTGAGGTAATAATATAATAAAATTGTAGGTTTGGAACGACTTAAAACACAAACCAAAACAAAAAAAAAAAAAATAAGCTCACACAACCTTGCAGAAACCTTGGCGACTGGTGGCGGACCAAATAACACAGTCCCTCTTTCAAATTTGGAAAAGGCGGTAAATAGGGTGATGAGCTACACAGTTTATAATAACCCGCCCGGTGACGAATTCGGAATGGCAAATGCGAATGAAAGCGAAGTTTATTTGGGTGCTGAAGTCTTCTCCGTTGAAGAAGTTCAGGCAAATGTGCAGAATAGACACCGAAAAGAAAACTCAAGCGCAAAGAAGACTGCCAAATTGGTCTGCTAGAGCGGCAAACAAACAACCAAGCAGAGTTTTAAGAAGAAAGTTTGAGTACTCTCAAAGGAATAAAACTAAATCTTTTAGCCATTGAAAATTATAACAAGAAAATGTATTATTTAAAAAAGGAAAAACTCGTTCTTTATAAGAAAGAGGTTGAGAACAAAAGTGAAGCTAGTCTAGCTAAGCTAGAAATTAAAAAAAAAATTCTAGAACTAAATGAAACCACGTATAAAATGTGATAGTGCTTAATGATAGCCAAATATTTTAAACTGAAGTGGGCTGAAGCACATATTAGTTTAAGCATTTACTTTAATGCATTGAAAATTAACCTACTTTTTTGAATAAATTTAATTTCTTCTCCTTTCTTAACTAAAACACGAATAAAGATTTGATTGTTAAGCAATTAAAATGCTTTATTTATTTATAACATTTTTTAAGAAAAAGAACAAAATTTTAGTGTAAGCACAAGAGCACATACCTTCTGATTTCTTCTGCAACGTGTCGCATTGAAGAATCACTTGCACTTGTTTCTCCTACATCTGCGAAAACATCTTCCAAATCTCCATCGTGCGCGTCTTTAAGCTCTTCGGCGCAGGGTACATTATAATGATTACGAATATTATGTAAAGCTACACAAACATTTACAATTAAAGTTGCTTTTGTGGGAGTGTAATGAAGCGCGCGAGCTCTTAGCAAACATCGGAACCTGCTCTTTAAAACACCAATCGTCCTTTCAATAATATTGCGTGCTTTGGAGTACAATTTTGATGTGTGTCCCATCGATCTTAGTTTATCTACTTACTGCAGAGAGTGCTTTGTAAAGCACTCAAAACCTGTGTCATGACAATAGATACTATAGGTTGTGCTAACCCAATCAACGCCTCATTGCCAACACCCAGTTGGTATGATCCCTGCGCAAGGAATCTCAAAACTGCGCACAGCTTCAGAATATTTGGTACAGATGATTTGTTTTTTCCTTCACGCAATTTGCTTTCTATTTCCGTGAAAACATAAATAAACGATTCTTTCGAAAGTCGAAAATTTGCCCGAAATCTAAAGAAACCAAAAGAAAATTGGTAGAGTTACGGCGATAAAAGTCTCCCTGACTCGGGACTTACGTTATCCTATTCATTTCCAAAGGAGTGAAAGCATATCTCAATTTTCTTCTTTCGACTGCCTCTATGCGAAAACCCGCCAGAGGACCTTCGGGGAATCTGCCTGTCCCAAGCCAGGAATGGAAGGGTGAGGGTTTGTTATTGGATGGGCAGTTCATGGGAGCACGGCCCATGAACTGATCTCATTGAGTTCTTTCTTGAGGCACGGCTCTTGAATGTTCGTCTGATAACTGTAAAAGAAAAAGGTTTACCTAGAGCCTTGGTTGTTGCTGCCAAATTCTTGGAGAAAGCATTGTTTTGATATTAAGTTATCATAACACTGTCGTTGTAATATGCTTTCGATGGACGATCAATCCAACATAACTTGAAGAGCGGGGATAGTCATCCATCAATGATGAGGAGACCTGATCTATCGTTTTTCTGCAGACCTATCTTAGAATAAAGGTTATTATGTAGGAAACATTTAACCTTCGGACCGTTGTATAAGCAAATTTGTATACAACGGCTCATGCTTCTTAGTTTTCTGTTAAGGCTTTTTATTAAGTCTTAATTAGGAAAACGACGCTGCATAAGTAGAATTGAGGTTTACCTGGTTTACTGGGAAACCTATGGTTATTTTTTTAACCTAGCCAAGTACAATTCGAGTGGCTGAAGGTGTCACAGTCAGATATAAATGTTCTAAGAACTTTTGGTCTGTAGACGGAATGTTGAAGAGCCTTGTCAGGTGGAGCCTTTTGCCCGGGTATTGACTATCATTTGGGATAGGCCCACGTGGGGTATGATGCGCTCTGGCTGTGGTTAGGCCAGAAAGGCCGGTGTGAGTTACACTTTAGTTGAACTCGGGTTGGTGATTCCCTTAAATTACTAAGAGAATGATGGTAGATTGAATCTCGCCAATTTCAAACAGTAAATGTTAGGAAGGTAAGCAACTACCGGATCAATATACTGTTTCCTTTGGAATTTGAGTACAGGCGATGGGGAAACCTAAATAGTCTGAGTTGTGACCATTTGAGATTGAGGAATTTGATTGCATGAGTGACAGGCCTATTTGCCGCCTTAATTTTTCGTGTCAGAGAGTGATGACCTCTGATATGAATGGGATGATTTTGTGCGGATCAAATAATGGGTTGTATTACTTGGTATAGTATACTGAGATGACCCATGGTTATTAAAATAACCAAGTCATGTTTTAATTCGAGTGACTGAATGAGTCACGGTCATGTATAGTGTCTTTTTGACATCAGTGCTGGGGTTCTGAGGCATGTAATTAGAGGAACCTTTCAAAAGTGGTCTTTCTTGAATTCCGAAGGGGCGTTGACCGACGCTTCATATTTGTCCCAAGCATTGGAGCACCGTTGAATTAAGCCTTCGCGGCAGGGGTCAACGTTAAAAACATAGTGGCTTTCTGCCTCTCTATGCGAGTTTCATCTTCACTTTCTTCACTTCGGTTTATATAAAAGGCAATTGATGTTGATGTAAACATAACTTCTGCTTATCTTAATTTTTTTTTTTGAAAATTTTACATTTTGAAAATTTTAAAGCCCAAAATTTTGGGAAAATGAAGTTTTCAAAAAATAAAAATGAAATGAACAACAAAAATTTTCCATACAAATTTGGGCGTTATTTCGTAATGAAATTAGGCCCAAAATTTTGGTCTTTATTTCATTAAAACTGGGCTTTATTTCATTTTTCTATTTTGGGCGTTATTTATTTTTTTATTTGGGGCGTTACTTCATTATTATTCAGATATAACTCTTTTTATGTGAACTATTTGTCATCAAAATGTTAGATCAATTTCAAATTCAATTCAGAAATACTGTAGACAGCGAAGCTGGTGTTGGATTTACTGAGGGTTGTCATCCCTAAGCAGCGGCCGAAGCCCGCCCATTAAAAAAAGAATTATATCCAGAAGTACTGTAAAACGAAAAAAGGACATGTCCGTATAAATCCCAAATTTCACCAGGAATTAGGAGTTATTTCGTCTTTCAACGTTAGGAATTATTTTATTTACTGTTAGGAGTTCTTTCATTAGGAGTTATTTCGCGGAGCCGGTAAAATTTTCCCAATTTTTTTCCAAAAAGGTTTTGGGTTTTATTTTATTTTCGGTTTGGGCGTAATTTCATTTTTTTGGGCTTTATTCCATTTTTGATTTTGGGCGCTATTTCATTTTTGTAAGCCAAAATATTTTGGGTCTTATTTCGTTTTCAGTTTGGGAGTTATTTCATTTTTTGGCCTTTATTTAATTTTTTATGTTGGGCGTTATTTAATTTTTTATGCCCAAAATGTTTTGGGCTTTATTTCATTTTCTATTTTGGGCGTTATTTCATTGGTAATTAATTCCCTGAACCTTTATCGTTTATCGTATAAAAATTCGTAATAGGGGGGTAATTTTAAACGTTATTTGCGTTCACTTATATAACCGTCAATGCAATTGTTGTTGCACAGTAACTACTTTTTTCGTTTAAAATTACCGAGCAAAAAATGTAACTTAACAGTAAACAGTAAACCTTAACTTTTCAAACAGTTGAGGTTGGTAGTTATATTTTTTTCATCGAACATGATTTTTTTCATATATTTCCAATTGTACAAAACCCAATGTTTTGGGAAGTAAATGTATGTTTTTTTGTCAGTATTACAGTAGACACACTGTACAAATCGATACTAACCAACTTTTGCGGAAAACTACTATAGAATTGTAACGTAACAAGTTTTACAGTAAATCATCACTTAACAATGTTATTCAACAATTTGTATAGTAGAGCTACTGTAAGTATGTTAGCCAACAAGTTTTGCAGTAAATTACAATTCCTTAATGGTAGAATTTACACTTTTCACCGTTTATCTTGTTTCAAATCGACAGTTTACCGTTCGTATCGGTAGAATTTACTGTAAATTTTTTTCTGTGAATTTAGGTAAAGTGTAAAGTTTTTAAAAATTCATCCCAGCTGCCTGGATGGAGAAATTACGTGTGGAAAAAGGGCATAAGGGAATCAATGCTAAATATTTTTTTTTTAAACATATTGGGTCAATATAAGAAAATAGCTTAAAGGGTTGCTTGACATCCGTAAAGTCAATCCAATTTGAAATGTCTTTATAAGCGTTAATAACAAATTGTCCGAAATTTTCTTTAAATATCAAAAATGTCAAGACTATCTTTGTTTAAAGTTTTATTGTTTTTACTATCTATGAATGGCCCTAAATATCGCACATCTAGCTTTCAAAACATGTCATAATTGTTTCATACTATGTTTCCATCTGATCGAAATCTTGAGATTTTGAAATAGTGATTTCAATGTGTTTCCATCTGGCATGTCATGACAGCTAGATTTCATTTGACAATTAAGGCTTCATGTAATTAATTTAAGAATGAGCGAATCGTGAAGGAACAATTGCGTTGTTGCATTTCTTTTGCCGTTTCCGGAGCTCTTAAATTTTTTTTCTCCAAAATTGCCACTAATTATTGCTCCTCACTGACGCTCCTAGCATATTTATTTTCATATTTCCTTTGTCAAAACAATGGCATTTTTCATTTTTATTATTATTGTTTTTTTTTTTTTTTTAATAAATAATTAGATGTTGTTTCTGACATAGAATAAATAATTAGATTAGACAATTGCCAATTGTCAATATGAAAAATTTGACATAAGCTGAATAGTGCTGGATTCTGATATAACTTTTCAGGGATACCGCGTTGCATTTTATGAGATTTTGTATTGGATTTTGTTGAAATCACAAGATTTTAAAATCTTAAACTTGTATAGATCTCGGGATCCCGGGATTAGTTCGGGATTGAAAGTTTTAAGAAGCAAATAACTTAAAACGTTTTTAAAACAATTTCTTGTTATGTATTACTTGAAACTAAAAAATGTAAATTAATTCATTTATAAAGTAACAAAACACATTAAGGATATTCACAATTGCTTTGTTTTAGTGTAGTTAAAAAATCCCGTGGTATTGATACCACACTTTACTGAGCGGTTTTTATATTTTTTGTTGTTTTACATGAAATCACTAAAACCAAAAGTGTGGTCATTTTAAGTAGCCCAATGATATGTTTAACAAACCTGGTTTTTAAGGTTCCATAAACAACTAAGCGGTAGCCAGTTATTTTCTAATTGCAAAAAATGGAAGAAGCTCAAAATGCAAGTTAAACTTTTTTATGCCATATATTAATAAAATATATAAAATTGGATAGTTAATTTATGTGCATAGTTACAAAAAGCTATAGTGGGAGGTTACCAACCACAAATTCTATTTGAAAGGGTGCTCATAATTGTGATTTTCAACTATGGCAAAAAAAAAAACACAATACAACTATACCACACAATTGTGAATACCCTTATTGTTAATAAACACACAAAACTTAAATTATATTAATGACTAGCAAATTAACTTAACCCTTTCACTGGATTTGCCCGATATATTGAACACATCAGAAAGTAATTTTTATATGTATTTATTTTGCAAAGCTTTTGTTTAAATCAAATTGTTTGGTTCTATGAAAAAAAAGAACCAACATGATAAAAATAACTTTAGAGAGATATTTAACATAAAAGTCAGTTGGATTTTCGGTTTTGTGTCAAAGAAAAGCAAAAAAAATATTTTCGGTCTATTTTATAAGAAAAAATGAACCGCTCAAAAAACAAATTTATGTTTTTTTTTTATCTTTTTTGGCTTTAATGATAAGAATATTAAGAGAGTTAAAGAAACAAAGATGTAAAGGGTTGAAAAACCTTTAAGGTATTAAAAAAAAAGACTTTGTGCCGACCAGGAGCAAAATAATTTTTTCTTTGTACAAAACGTAGTAGCGCAGGTTAAAATCAAAGGTATGTTTTTTCATATTTTAAAGACCTAAATGATAAGAATATTACCTCAAAAAACATATTTTTTTCTTAGTTTACTAGCCTAGCCATTGAAAGTGTTGAAGAACAAAATATATAAAAAAATAATAGACAGAACAGTTTAAGGTATTACTATACAAATATTTTTTTTGCACACCGTCTTCATGATTTTTTGTGTTTAAGGCATATTAATTTTGGAAAAGACTTTTCAAAATGAAATTTTTTGTTTTAATTATTTTTAAAGTAATCATTAAGCTGATTTAATTTTTATTTGAGAGTTTTGTTCGGATATTATTACAAATATATATGCTAGTTGTAGAAATAGTTGTACGATAATCGTAAGTAATTTGCATGTTAAAAAAAATTCCAAAAAAAATTTTAAATGCACAGAACAGTTTGTAAAAAATGTAGATTTAAAAAAAAAACAAAAAATTTTTTTTTTGCCCCAGTTGGGTTTTGAACCCGGGCTCCCGAAAACTAACACATTACATATTATATTGTATAAAAATATTTATATGGAAAAACTCAAAGTCTTTTCTTATATATTTGT
This sequence comes from Dichetophora obliterata, assembly GCA_963920525.1. Taxonomy (NCBI): domain Eukaryota; kingdom Metazoa; phylum Arthropoda; class Insecta; order Diptera; family Sciomyzidae; genus Dichetophora; species Dichetophora obliterata. Next base: position 121,580,245 of record OY986437.1, on the reverse strand, counting down.
ATGAAGAAAATTTGTAACAAAAATTTATAAAAAACAACAAAAAAAAATTTTTTCCAAGTTGGGTCTCGAACCCGGGCTCTTGAAAGCTTACTTTCATTTGTATTGATGCAAAATAAACAATTGATTCTTAAAAACCACGATAGACGAGTGGGTAAGATGTCGGACCGCAACATGAGAGGACCATGGTTCAAATCTGAAATTGTCAGTCTTTTTTTATTTCAAGTTTATATTTATATTATATTGCTTTTCCTTCTAACGTGACTTCTCGAAAGAGCGCAGGTCTCTTTTGAGCAAGGAGAGCGGAAGGCCTGATAAATTTTCCCATTTCATACAAGCAATAAAACGGTGTTTGCAAGGAACGTGGAAGGCCTTTTAGAACCTAACGCAGGCCTGTTAGAAGGCCTTCGGACTCCTCCAATTGCCTATTGGGCTTTTCATACCTTTATATATAAAATTCTTCTGTACATGGCGTTGTCACTGACTTCCTCCTAAACGGCTGGACCGATTTTGATGAAATTTAGTATGTGTGTGCGGCTGGGTCTGACGATGGTTGTTTTATAGTTTGACCCAGTAGGTGGCGCTGTTGTTGCTACGGCAGTTTTTAAAGCGGTATTCGAGAGTATAACTAAGAAACTAATTGAGAAATTGTCATGATTCTTTCACTTCACCAATAATTTTTATGCAAACAAAATTACAAAATGAATAAAAAAAAACATCTTAAATTTTTATGATAGGACTTGATTTTTCGATTGTATAAAATGTTTTTAAAGTTGTATGGTAGAAACTTTAAATCAACCCTATATTTATGCATACCATATGAAAGAACATTAAAAAATTCATGATTTTTGGTTTTGAATATTTTTTAAAAAACACATATTTTTACCAAAGTTTTGTGAGAAATACAAAAATTCGTTAAGGTTTTTTTTTGGAAAATTATACTAATGAGAAGGGAAACGAAAATAAAAAAGATTGAAAGACGATTTGAATCAATCAAAATGTCAAACAAAAAAAAAAAATTTAACATAACCGAGTTATTCACTTTCAAAGTCTGCACTTTCATTTTTGATTGATTTTTTTTCTATTTCACCAAAAAATAAAATTAGTATTAAAAACTTTTTGTGTGTTCCAGGTACGAAAGTTTTTGTGGTATCAATTTCTTGAAAATTTTAAGCAACTTGCTTGTTCCTACAGAAAACGAAATTTTTCTTATAAAAGACATCTAAACTAAGAATGTTACTTACCACAAATGTAAGCAATTACCAAATTGCAATAACATAACTTTGAAAATTATTGCATGGCAGATTATATACCTTGAACATTTAAGGTGTTTGCGATGACAAATATGGTAAAAAGTTATTTTTAAAGAAATTAAAGCAATATCCTCAAAAAAAAAATTTATCTACAAATCAAGGCCATAGTAACAACGGGTATATAAGCAATTATTATATGAATTTTAATGTCTTCCGACTGCATTTGCACATTCAGTTTTGTAATACAAGGATAATAATTTATAAAATCAAGATTAAGAGCTCTAACAACCAAAATATTTTTCACTTGCTATTTTATTGGATAATAGATTTACACAAAAGCAGTCCTATCACAAAACATTTAGAGATGAAATATTTTTGCTTCAACAGGGTGGCTCGAAGGAAGGTATTTTATTTTTTTGTTTCCCCTGTTCTTATAGATATTTTCACCGCCACCCCGGTTTGGGTAAAACGGGGAATATCCCGCCACCTGGCAGCTCTGGAAACAGCCGTCTAGTCTGTTCTGTGGTTTGTTCTGTAAAGATCTTTTTGTGGTTGTAACCTGCTTCATTAGCCCATAATAATTATATTTTTTAATTTAACCTTTAAATATTATATATTTTTTATAATTATAAAACACAAAAATCTTAATTTAAACGAAAAAACTATTTCATTTCCTATATGTCGTATTGAAGTCCAAAGTATTCTTATTAATATTGTTTTTGAATCATCATTCCATGTCTTACATGTGTAAACGTAAGAATTTTAATAGATAGGAAGGCAAATATGGCCGAAAATTAAACCATTTTTTTAAAAAACCTACTTCTGAGATGTAAGTTCATTAAGAAGATTTAAATATACTCTTTTAAAAATGGTCGAGCAACCAGGGCTGGACCAGATGATTCGAACCGACTCTTGTACTATGTATTATATAAAAAATGCATTATTTTTCATTTCTTCCAGGTGCAGACATGTTGTCGTTTTCCACGTTTCAAGTTTCACATGTTTGATCGCCAATGCGGACATATGGCCAAGAAGGCTGGCATCTTCGGATTAGATCGATATTTGAACCCCTGCGCTCTGTCCTGCGTTTTCAATACCACTGCCATGATACACAATAAATATATGTTGAATCTGCCGCGTGTATATGACGTTCTCAATCAGCTGACGGATAACAAGATTTTCGTACACAGCTATTTCAATAGTTTTCAGTCCTGCTTACCAATTATACAGACTAAGATTAATGAAGCGATTTCTAAAGGCAGGACAGCAATTTTACATGGACGCATTTGCTCAAATCTACCGATTATGTATGGCATCTGCGCCCAAACGCAGACCTTTTTAAATTGTCCACGCTCAGCTTGGACGGATTCAAAGATGTGCAATGAAACGAAACTGTTTTTAAGAGACTGTATTGAGAAAATCTAAGAAATATGTAATATCTTTATGAATTATTTTTAATAATGTACTTGCAAAGTAGTGAGAATATAAAAAGATTTTAACTTAAAATTTAAAATTTATTACGTATTTTTTAACAAAAAAATATCTATATCAATATCTATATTAATGAGCAACCATCAGCGGCTTTGCTTGCTTTTAAAACTTTAGAAATTCTATTTCATTTATAATTCTATTCAGGATTTGTCTGATTTTCTTAAAATAGAAATAAATCAAGCTTTTGAGGGGTTTTTTAAGTGAGTATATATTTGAAATAAAAAAATTAAGGAATTTACATTAAATGCATTTTTCTTCAATGCAACTTGCCTCGTTTTTGGGGCAACATACTGTGTTGCAACCCTATAATTTTTACTTTACTTAATACAAGACTTGCTTAATTAAAAAAAATATTTTTATTGTTCTGTTGATATTCTTTAAAGCTAAACTAATTAAAAAACACTTTCTGTTAAACAAATATTCAACAATTTTCAATAAATTTTAAAAATATCATATCTGATAAAAAATTAAAAGATTTTTTATTAAGAACGCTATACTTGGTGTGACAGAAACCGAACATCCACCTGAAAAAAAACAAATTTCATTAACCCTAATAGTTCACCTAAGTGCAGCAGCCCCTTACGATAGCTTACCTTTCATCATCCAAATAAATTTCAAGCCAATTAATTATTCATTAGGGTACCCATAAATTCGGGATTTATATATTGACACCAATTTTAGAATATTTTGATCGTACATGTATATGCTTGATTATCTTACAAATTTTCAATACAGAATATAACCCAATTTCGTCATATAATTCACAAATAAGGTATCCACATTTACATGGGAAAACCAATAAAATAATAAAAATTTTCAGTGTACTGAAAAGTTAAGTAATTTTCTCATTATCAATAAGCACGACAGTATTAAGTAAAAAAATTTTTGTTTTTCCAGAGTACTGAAAATTTAAATTAATTTTTCATTATAAATAAGCAGGTAAGTATTACGTTTTTTTCCCAGTGTACTGTAAATTAATTTAATTATTCATTATAACTAAACAGGTAAGTATTAACTGTTTTTTTTCTCTTTCAGTGTACTGAAAATTAACGTTAATATTTCATTATAAATAAGCAGGTAAGTATAATGTTTTTTCCAGTGTACTGAAAATTAATTTAATTTTTCATTATAAATTAGCACGTAAGTACATTTTTTTTCAGAGTACTGAAAATTAACGTTAATATTTCATTATAAATAAGCAGGTAAGTATAATGTTTTTTTTGTCCAGTGTACTGAAACTTAATTTAATTTTTCATTATAAATTAGCAGTTAAGTAGTGCGTTTTTTTTCAGTGTACAAAAAAATTATTTATTTTTATTTTGTGTTATTTGGTTTTATGTCTTTACATCTTTACAACCATACTCTGTAAACTCCCGGTCTACTTCGACGCTTTTCACCTACTCTATAATATTCGGTCTACTTCGACGCTTTTCACCTACTCTATAATTTTCGGTCTACTTCTTTTATTTAAGAAGTTAAATTTCAGGTGTAATGGTAAAAAAAATTTCATTATATTTTTTTCTTTTGTCTTATTTTTTTTCTTAACTTTCAAACGTAGTACGTTTTAAGATTTCGTATTTTTGTTTTTAAATTTTTTTTTTGTTTTTTATCAAATCAAAGCTACAATCGCTTTGATTTGAGCAAAAACCGACTCAGTTGACGATTGGATTGTATGGTGTATGACTTGCATAAGATACACACTTATGAAGCTGGATCCACTAACCTTGGCACCCTATGGCGATGGTCAATTTACCGGTGGGTGTTAGGAAGATGCTGCTGTCGATGGTGTTGGCGAGCTCCTGGGTGTCGTTGCCGTTGGTGGCTGAAGTGACTGCTACTGTGGTTGCTTAAATGACTGCTGACCTCGTACGACCGCAGGCCCAGACGATTTGGCAAATAGCTGTCAGGAGTGCTCGCTGCTGTTGTTGTCGTTGCAGTAGATACCAACGATTCGTTGCAGTAGATACCAACGATGTAGGTAGCTCAAAACTAATAGTGTGCGCTTTTTGGGTAGCTGTCTCAGCTGTTGTTGTCGTTGCAGTAGATACCAACGATTCGTTGCAGTAGATACCAACGATTTGGTAACTCAACACCAATGGTGTGCGCTTTTTGGGTAGCTGTCGCTGCTATTGTTGTCGTTGCAGTAGATACCAACGATGTAGGCAGCTCAACACCAATGATGTGCGCTTTTTGGGTAGGTGTCGCTGCTTCACGTGGCTGTTGGGCCGCCAAGGTTTGCCGTTGTTGCTGCTGTTGGGCCGCCAAGGTTTGCAGTTGTTGCTGCCGGATTACCATACGCGACTGCCCAGGTTACCATCAGCGAAAAAGAAAGACAAAGGCCGGAAGTTCGCCAGCCATCGCTCTTTTCGTTGACAGCAACCACCGGTTGTATTTTCGTTTACATAGGCAAGTCGGACGGTACAACAAGCTAGGTTATACAACATGGTTTAATGACAACAACCGACAACCGAATGTCGGTGCAAACGAGTGTTTGCGCAAACTGTCGGACACGGTGTTTGAACCCTTTTTTTGCGATGTTTGCATCAATCAGGCCACATATACAACGAAAGGGCTTTAACAAGCACAACGGCTGACATGGCCACCCACGGCAAGAAAAAAAACAACACTCAAACCATCAATTATATGTAACCGCTTCAGAGTTGAAATCCCAGCTCAGGTTCGAATTTGAATTCAAATTCCAGACCAGACGCGGGCACAACACAACGTTTTTACCGGTTGAGCCGATGAGAAAAAAAGCTCTTCCGGTGATCAGTCGTAGTGTTTCCTCTGCTGATTTGAATTTTGAATTCAAATTCGAACCTGCGCATGGAAACAACAGTCGACTTATCTGTCAAAATTGGGGATGCGTTATGACAGTGAATTTTCATTAAGGTTGGTTCGCCAACCCACGCTACTACTATCTGTCAAACGACAGTTTGACGCTTGAGATTTTTTTTCACCCCCACATTGGTGACCCCAACAAACAAGAACATTCCAATTTTTCCATAGGATGTAACATGCGGATCTGAAGGCGATTGCAATCCAACAGTTTCGCGTCAACATCTTCAAAATCCTTTAGCAGAAGTTTTGTCTGCCCGTATACCGAAGCAAGGTTTCCAGTAATGTGGGAAAAATCCCATTCGTGGTCATTTTTAATTTGTCTTGGAAATTCCCATGGTATTTTTTAATCCACCGTGATAGTTTTTAATAGCGTGGGAATTCAGAGTGGTAGTTTTTAATTTCATGGAAATTCAGGAATTTTGTACTTAAAAATTAATTTTTTACTTTTTTTCACGCAAAAATTTAAAAATGGTATTCAATGAACGACGTATATTCACAGAAACGTAAGGCTATAAGCTTACGATGTACATTTTCTCGAACTTACCTTTAATATAAGCGATTAAATTGCATATATGTTTTAAGAAAAAGTTGCCATCATACTAATGCTAAGCATAATGCTAAGCAGGCATTTTTTGACACATGGCAATACTATCCTGAATTTTTGATTATTTTGCTAGCGTAAAGTTTAAAAAAATTATTTTAAACTGCCAAAAATAAGAAAAAAATAATTACGAAAAAATTGTTCTTTTTAAATTGCAAAAAATATTTGCAAGTTTACTTATCGAATCCATTGGTTTTCAATCATCTTTTAAATTGAAAATGAGACCACAGTTGCCATTATACGCTCTACTTGCACCGCATTGACGTAAGCTGCGTATGTAAAATCCCTTACATTTTTGTTGTTGCAAAATACGCTTCAGGTAATATATCGCTCTTAGGCTATTAACATTACAAATACGCCGTTTATTGAATACCACTATTATTTCCTTGTGTTATATCGAATTTTTTTTAAAGTTTTGTATGCTTATGGGATTTATTGTGGTATTTTTTAATACGTTTTGGATTTTTCGTGGGATTTTTTAATGCATATAGGATTTTTGGTGGGATTTTTTAATGATCGTGGGATTTATTTTGGTATTTTTTTGGTGGTATTTAATTTATGTTACTGTGGGAAAAGGTAATTTTCATGGAAATCATTCCGAATTTTGACTGGCAACCTTGTACCGAAACTTCCTAAATTTTAAAAAGATAAGCCCGAAGTTTGGTTCATTCCAACTGAAGCCAACTTCGCTATTGCTGGCATCCCGCAAGATTTAAATATCTTCAGAGAAAAAACACGGTTGAAACATGATTACTGCAATAATAATAGGTCTGTTCGCGTAGTCGAATGCAAACGAAAAATTTCAAAAGTTTTTACTAGAAAGTGCCTGAAAAGCGTTCGTTTACTGAGAGAATTGAGTAATAGAGAGGAAATCACATTTTCTCTCCGTTCAAGTTTTTTAAAGTTTTTACAAGAAGAATTTCATCTTGTAAAAAGATGAAAACTGTCAAATGGTAGCTGTGTGTGTACAGCAGCTGAGTTTTTTTTAGATTTTCTTAGACGTATTTGACATTTTTCATTATTTTACCAGAAAGCGTTCGTTTACTTTTTAAAGTTGAAGTTAATTCTCTCTCAGTTTTATTACTTTTGACGTTTTTCATTTTTTTTACCAGAAAAGTACGCGAACAGACTAATTGGTTTACTGAAATTATTTTACTATTCCTGCAAACATAAATTTTTGCCTTAATAAAGTCATTATTTACTAATTGTGGTACCAAAAATAACATTATGGTTCTAATCATACTATCGTCAACATATTATAATTAGCTCAACTATTAGTTGCAGCAAAAATGTTGTGGATTTGTCAATCATGATAAATGTGAATATTATGATAGAGACGAACATACTAGAATTTTTAATGTTTGTATGAACTACTTTTTGATCGTGGGTAAACGAAGCAGAACATAGTCAAAAATCAAAAGAATTTATTGTGTTTGAACAGTTTGCAGGAAACCTTTCACTTTAATCGGAGACAATTAGTTTTATCGATTCCTCGTTATGTGCCGTTTCGTTTGTCAACTCTTAAATTACTATGTTTTGTTATAAATCGCCTTATCCTAAAGACTGCACGCAGAAAAATTACATTTTCGACTTTGATTGTAGCAAACATATTTCCATTTCCCGTAAATATTGCTGTTTTTGTGGCAATGCACTCAATGTACCATGTTTATGAATCACTTTAGTCAAGCGACCTGTGGTATCAGCTGTGGTATACTGGTAGTCTGCGTGGCTCGTAAGCGAAAGAGCCGCGGTTCAAACCCCAGCTCGAACAGAAAGTTTTTCAAAAAGTTTTTCCAATTGAAGTAATATTTCTGTTAGGCAGCAGACATGGCAAACCTCTAGGAATATCTTAATTAATAGCTGTAAAAATTGGTGTGCATTAAAATAAAAAATTATTGTTTCAATAATATTCTGGTTCCTAAACAACTTCATAATAAAGTAGTTGCAATCATTTAATTTTCGTCCCAATAAAAGAATAATGGTTGTTTCAATAATATTTTGGTTCCTACGGAAAAATTCCTTTTCTAAATATAGTTGTTGTAATCATTATACCATGGTCATAGAAACCAGAATATGTTTAAGAACATGGTATCAACAATCATAATTCGAATCATACTATGATCCTCTTAAAACATGGTTGTTGCAACTGTGTTTTTTCTCTGCGTGTTGTGACGAATTTGGAACAGTCGATATTGGCAAAAGATATAATTTTATCTCCTCCAGAAAATGGAAAATACGAGGTACTGCAACAACGCATTGTTATGCACTCACTGTGACAGCAGAAGCTCAACTCAGAAAACTACTAAGTGGAATAGAAATTGGAGATCTGAAACCATCGCACTATCACCAGAGAATGAAGTCTCTGAAAATAAAAATTCATATAAAACTAAAAACCAAAAAATTTATAAAAATAAAAAAATTCACAAAAAAAAAAACCTAAAAACATAAAAAAAAAATTTAAAAAAGAATTTAAATTTATTCTGACTAGCAAGAAACTGAAACAATTGAAACTACTGAATTCATTATTTTTACAGTGTACATATAAGTTCACTGTCGCGGACGCTGCCAGCACTCGTGTTGTTGCTTTTATATGTTCTTCGTTATTGGTAATTACTCATTGAATCCAGATATAAAATTTTTTGATTTTGTTGCATTTTGTTGTTGTTGTTGTTGTTGTTGCGCTCTTCAAATAATTTTCGTGGACATCGCTGGTCTAGAGCGTGATTTTAACGTGTCAATTCGCGCAATAATTCTGTCTAACTTATCAGAAAAATCATTCGAGACTGTTGATGTATTTTTTGTGCCAGCTCAGAAACAAGCAATGCTGCTGAATTTGAAAATGCTTCAGATATTTTTTCTGAAGTGCCAGTTTATCAATGTTCGTGGAGTCATAAACGGCTAAAATACTACTGATTTTGTCTGGTAGTCGCTTAAGAAATAGTTTTCTCAAAATACACAGAAAAACATTTTACAGTAAATTCCACCGATACGAACATTGTAAGCTGTAGATTGAAAACGAGCCAAACAATAAAAATTGTAAATTCTACCGTTAAGGAATTGTAACTTACTGTAAACCTTGTTGAGAAACAGTCTTACAGTAGCTCTACCGCAGAAGTTGTTTAATAACAATGTTTACAGTGCATGTACAGCAAAACTTGTTAGCTAACAAATTTACAGTAGTTCTACTACACAAATTGTTGATTTACTGTAAAACTTGTTAGGTTACAATTCTACATTAGTTTTACCGCAAAATTTGGTAAGTATCAATTTGTACAGTGTGTCTTCTGTAATACTTACAATAAAACATACATTTACTTCCCAAATCATTGGGTTTTGTACCAATATTTACTTTATGAATTTCTAGAACATATTTGGAAATATATGAAAAAAAAACATGTGTAACACGGCCTGGCTGGAAGTTTGTGTTTGGGCCTAGAAGTTGCAGCGGCCCTGTTTTTATTTACCGAATGTGACCTTCCGGTAGCTCTGGTTGCACTCAGGGGAGGTACGACCCGTCACATCCGGTTCCGGCCGGTTAACAAAAAAAAATATTAATCACGAAATAAATAAAGTTATGAAAAAACAAAAATTAACAGACAAAATAAACGATCTTGAATTATTATGGTAGGATTTAAACATCGATAAACAGTCTTACGTTTGAAAACCTACCATAAAATCATACCCTACACCTACATTATGAACATTATGCACACGACTCCACCATACCGCGCCACTACCAACCCATCGTAGTGAATTTAGCCACTCATTTTGTCTCGTTAATTCGCTGCAAGAAAAACTTTAAGGTGACCAATCAACAAAAAGAAAACATGAATTATTTTAGGCTTTTCAAAGCACTTAAGTACAATAATTTATTTAATCAATCAAAATTTAATTTCATAAATAAGACAAAGAAAATTCACTATCCTGATTGAACGAGGAAGTTGTTTTTTTTATATATAAAAATAAACACTTAAAAATATATTACGTTGAAAATCAAAACAATTTACATAAATAATAATCTAAACCTATTTCTTAAATATTACGTTAATATTTAAGCTAGGCTAATATTAGTTTTTTTTTAACGATAACGGGGCCTTAACAACACTCTTTACTTAAAGTAACGGATTTAAAATTTTTGCTATGTTTTCCTACCTCGACAGAGCTCTCTAGAGGGGCAATAACAAAAATATATTTTCCGGAAACGGAAATGGACGTTTATGATTATTGATCTGGTTGTTTTCGCCGAACAATCAGAACGAAAATAAACGGTAAGTACATAAATATTACACGAAGATTAAGAATAAATTAATAAATATTGAAAAATGCACATAAAAATATTCAAAGGCAAGTATTTTTCCAATTATAAATTTGAACTTTCTAAAATAAATTTAATCTCCTCTTCCTTTTCGTGATGCAAGTTATTTGTTGTTAACATAAATTTCTTAAATTTCTACTTTTTATGATTTGTAATTTTTCTTAGATTATGGGTTTTTAACATTTCTTCTTTTTACAGGTTTTTTTAACTTTTCTTCCTTGCAGGTTTTTTATGATCTTTTCTTTACAGATATTTTAACTTTTCTCCCTTGCAGGTTTTTTCTTTTTATTATCTTTTCTTTTCAGGTATTTTAACTTTTCTTTTTCTTTTTAGGTTTAATACATTTTTTTTTGGGTATAACTACTTTTCTTACTCTCCTTTTTTTTTTTTGGTAAGATGACTTTTCTTTCTCCTTTTTTTTATTTTTGCAGGTACAAAACTTTTCAAATACTTTGTTTTTTTAGATTTCACTTTTCTTCTTTGTTTCTTTATGGTCTCGGACATTCATTTAAAAAAAATTTACGGGTTGAAATAAAAAAACTCACCGGATATTGAGCGATGGTGACCCCAGAACTAAATTTTCGGAATAAATTTCTTCCTAGCATTCAGGATTTGTATATTTTCTTGGCTTTGGTCTTCGAGCAACACTGACGAACGTCGTGGGCACCACCATAGAAAGCTATATGGTAAAATAAAACACGACTTACTTTTGTGTTTCTAGAAATTTTTAAACTCTCTTCTGCTTTACCTCAATATCCTAGTATCCTTTCCCAGCGTGAAATATATTTAGGCGCAGCAGCTTGGGAAATAAGTCTGTTCAACTGTTTGTTCACCGGGTCTATTAGTTACTCTGTTCCTATGAAGAATAACTTAATAAAAATTCTGGTTTTTTCTTTGTTCACTCATAAAATTCTTACTGTTTTCTTATTTTATTTTTTCACAAAATTTCACCAGTCTTAAATAAATTATCCTTCTGGATCCTTTTTCTTGAACCGTTCCTTCTGTTCTCGTTATTTTTTTTTTATTTAACGCACACACAAATTCTTGAGTCGCTCGACTTTTAGCTCACATCGACGAAATCTAATTAAACTTGTTTCTGCTGATTAGGTCTTTCGGCAGCTTATTCTTTGAAGTCAATTTTGAGTAACTACATACCGTTTTATTTTTCGGAATCGCGTGACTCGAAGTTCAATGACACAATTTAAGATTTTCCTATCTCTGGATCCTGAGGTCAAAGTCTGACTCGACCTGGATCACACCACCGATTCTTGATAACGGACGTATTATGTATTCCTTAAAATTTAAAAATAACCAAATTATCATTTTCACCCATTTATCCCCTATTTAAACTAAAATTTGGGACCGTTTCTACCAGGCGCGCATGATTTTATGTAGGTCATCACCACCCACACCTTCTGTATCCTTCTCAACCTCTCCAACTTGTATAGGAACAATCGTGTTCTTCGTTACGTGAGCTTTGTTGCTGTAACGTTCAAACCTGTTCTACTTAGTTGTTTGTGTAAATAGGCTCACTGTTAATTCGCCGCAAATGAAAGTTCCCAATTGCGGAACGTCCATAAGCGTTGAACATACCACCAGCTGTCAAAAAAAAAAATCGCAAATTTTCTTCGGTCAGGATTTGTTTTGATTTTCTTTAATTAATTAAATTTCAATAATTGTAAAAATATAGCGCAGAAAACAGCAGGGGCATTGCAGGACACAGGTAAGTGCCATGAAATCTGTTTGCCAAGGGTACACAAAAGAAAATGTGTTCAACTCACAGCAGCAACAACCTGTAAAACGCGGTGCAAGCATTCGCACTCTGTTGTGCCGTGATTTGTTTTGCTTGGCTAATAAACTAATAAAAGACCGAGGTCGTGAAGCGCGACTAGCCAGCTGTAATTGTGTTTGTGGTCCATCCGCTGATGCGACCGACACAATTAAAGTGCAGTTTTAAATAGAATCAAAAAGATTCATAATTTGTGATGGCGTTTTTAAATCTATCGATTTTTGCCAAATAATTTCCTCATCAGTGAGGAATCTTCTTGAGCTAGGGAAGCCTAGTTCTCGCAGTAACTTAAATATCAAAAAAAAAAAAAAAAAAAAAAAAAAAAACTAATAAAATTGTTATTTTCAGCTAGTCTTCAAGGTGCATAATAATAATAATTTGTTAATGTTATTAATGAAATTAAAAGCAATCAAATTATTGTTTTAATAAAGCTGATTGTTCTACTTTCAGATACAACAACAACAACATAAAGGGGTCGAAATGCTTGCTCAGTTCGTTGAAACAAATTGCAATTGTGGAACAGCAAAGGTCGATGACCTCTTTCTTCAAACGAACAAGATGGGACTCGGAACGTCGGTTTGTTTATGTGTTCTTAATTTGTTGAATGGATTTACATTTAAATCTATCTTTTTATTTCCTTTCAGGCAAGGCAACGGACGGACGACAGTGAAAAGAGGGCCTATTTAGTATTATATTTTAAAATAATTTTCTTGTTTTCTTTACTTTCAGACATGATTTAATTATTAATAAATAAATAATTAAGTCATGCTTCCAGGTAAATTTTCTATAATTTCTTTACTAATTTTCCCATTTTTCTCTATTTTCAGGCTACCTGTTTTTTATATTTGAATTACTAATTTCATTATTTTCTTTCTAATTTCATATTTTTATACAATTATTTATACTTATTTTTCCTTTATTTCCAGCTTCCAGGATCGATCAAACTTCATCGTTGGAGGGAATGTTCGAAACCCACGCTACACATGTCCGATGAAATAGATATAACTGCCAACCTTAACTGTTCCTATCGTTAAGATTAACTGTCACAATTGTTAAGTTACAATTTTTGCTCGGTAATTTTAAACGAAAAAATTGATTACTGTACTGTGCAAGAACAATTGTATTGACGGGTATATAAGTAAACGCCAATAACGTTTAAATTTACCGACGAAATATGAGTGATGTTTTTTATATTCACGTCCGACTCTAAGGGCCGCTTTCTCAATGTCCGGTTAGTCCAGCCCTTAACCAGGAGTTAGCTAACCATACGATAGCTAAAAAAATAATTTTGATTTCACCAAGTGCTGGTTAAGCAACCGTCGGTATTTTTGTAATTTTATAATCTTGTCAGCTGTTCCTTCGATTAGCAGCTAACCGAAACCACAACTTGTCGTTAACTTAATCAGCACTTAACTGACAGTTAAGCCTTAACCGAACATTGAGAAAGAGCTTTTTCGCTAACTGCTGGTTAAAGTTCTGATTAGTGCTTAACCGGACATTGAGAAAGTAGCCCTTATTCTTCAAAACGTTTATATTTACTGACACAATTGTAAAGTTACAATTTTTTATCGGTAATTTCAAACGAAATAATAGTAACTGTGCAACAATAATTGTATTAACGGTAAAGCGACCGCAAATATCGTTTGAATTTACCGACGAGATTTTTTTTGTGTGCAAAGTAAGTAAATGCGTTTCACCATGTAATTTACCAACATCAAAAAACTAATGCCACCATCGACTTATTTATCGACCAGCAGTATGGAAGAAATTACGAACGGTGGACTCTTTATCCAGAAACGAAACATTGAATATCTAAACGTTGTTTAGAATAACAATAAATCCTTATCGACATCGGAGCAGAAATTTCAGAATTTTCTTGCCGTAACTACACAATACCGTCAAAATGGTCACTGCATGCTGCTAATGGTTTTGAAATGGCAATGTATAGTAGGTACCAAAGCCGTAGATATGGGACTGTTTAGGGGGCTCAAATACCACTCTTAGCAATCCAAAATATTTTATATATTAAATAAAAACACAGATATTCCAAATTATTTAATTTCGCCCTAACATGAAGGCAAACTGAAAATTGTACAATGTTAATGCTTAGTTCTTAGCAGACATTAAGCTAAATAACTTTTTTGCCTATATATTGTTGCTAACGAACTAACATTTTCAGAATGTATGCATATAAATTGAACAAAATTATTCTAAGCAAGCCTGTGAAAGTCAAATGATAATAAGCAATGCTTCCTTGTGCGTTTAATTACACTGTTGGTAAATTTAAAATTTTTGAAAAGTCACAAAAAAACGCCGAAACACGAGAATTATTTTACACACTTAATTTTCGGTCGTAGTATATAGTGGCATACTCAGTTTTTCCAAATCAGATAAAATTCTCGAAATATTCAGATTTTTGTTATTTGACCATCATTTGACCTTCATTTAAAAATTTTTTTACAGTATTTTAACATTTTGTTTTTAGTTTCTCTTCAAAAATACGTTAAAATCGAGTTAGCCTTGCTGAATATACGATTTTTCAAAAGTTAATTAATTTTGCATTTCCTTCCATTTTGACCAAATTTGAATGTTAAACGTAAAAATTTAAAAAAAATCTTAAAATTCTGTTGATTAAATTCTGAAAGTTTAAGCTTAATCGGAGGTGGTAAAAAATGTTGTGTTCTTCTGATACTTCGTCTCAAGCACACCACTGGAAACTATGGATAAACTACGATAAAAAAGCATTTAAAAAGATATTTAATAAACCTTAGATATGCTTTAATTAACTTTGAATGGAAATTAGTAAGCCTAATTCATTAAATTGCGATCTTATGTCCGAAACAGCAGTGGATTTTTTGAAATTAAATTCCAATTTTTAAAGCACTTTCAAATAATTACAAATTTTTAAAACATAATTCCTTCAAAAATTAATAAGTTTAAAATAAAATCTTTTCAAACTGCTATAAGGGATATGTATTCAAATAAGATAGATGCAGAAAAGTTGGGAACCGAACTTGAATTATGGAAAACTAAATTGACCAACAATGGAACTGAGGGTTGCAAAACAGCTCTTGAAACACTTAAATTATTTTTTGGCAACAAATGTATCAGAAACGGATGTTTCCACAATTTTGCAAAATTTTGAGAAATAATTGTAACTCTGCCCTATATTGCAGCTTTCAGTGATCGTTCCTTTTCCACATTAAAGCATTGCAAAATTGGCTTCGAAATTCTACTGGCTACGCATTACTGGTTTAGCGCTACTAAATATTCATGAGGATATTTCTGTGAACGAAGAAACTGTAATTGTAACTGAAACTGAAATTGGCTTCACGTTCCAAAAAAATTAGTGAACTAAATATGTAAGTATCTACAACTATGTATATTAAGGCGCCTCATACTGCATAGAAAAGAACACAGTTGATCTAGTCTGTCCCTTAAAATAAACCTTGGCTTATTTTATGATGATTCACCAAATATTTCGACTCTACAGATAGCCATCTGTTAGCTGGAATGGTTTGAAATTACCTCTAAAAATCAAGCTTTTTATAAAAATACTAAGTGAAACTCGGCGCTTTGCTGCCACGCCCCCGTTTCAAAACGTCCATCAAATTTAATCTTGCTTGTGTAAATCCGTGACTGTCTGCTACCTTTAACTCAAAAGCTATTCAATTTCTCAAATTTAGGTTGTATGGGAGGTACCATGCCCCCTTTTCCAACACCTGTAAATCAGTGAAACAGTACGTGTAAATTTTGTTCGAATACCGAATTCGGAGCTGTGCGACCTCTAATTCCAAAGCTAATCGATATTGCGCATTGTTTCTGTATTGGAGGTGCCACGCGCTATTTTCCAATGCAAAAACCCTCTTTTGAATGTGTTTAATAACTTCCTAAAGTTTCATGAAAATCGGTAAAGACATATAAGCTAAATTACCAAATTTTAGTCTTCTACGGTTAAAACCGTCTGATATATAGCATTTTTACTAATTTGTGGGCGATAAAAGTGGGCGCCGATATAGTGCGATCACGCCCATTTTTTGAAAAGTTGTCGAGAGTAAAAATATAAACTAAATTACAAAATTTTAGTATTTAAATATATTTTGCCCACGCCCATTTTTTGTACGGTTGCCGAGAGTAACCATCTGAGCAAAATGACTAGATTTTAGTTTTTCACTATCAAAACCGTCTGATATATACCCTTTTTATTGGTTTGTGGGCCTTCTTGACCAATCGAAACCAAACATCACAGGAACACTCTCAAAATGTGGCTTCAGTTTCCCCCAAAATTTCATAAAGATCCGTTCAGCTGTTTTTGAATCTATACGTGATATACAAACATACCCACATACACACATCCACTTTCATATATAAATCAAAAATCATTATAATTTAGTCGAAGTATCATCAAATCCTCACCCAAAGTTCTCTGATTATTATTTATTAAATTTTTAAAATTTTGGTGGTCATTTGAAGTGAAAATAATTATTTTTCACGAAAAATTCCGCCATTTCTGTAGTTTTTAAATGGCTGTGAACACGGACTTTTAATAAAGTGGTTTTGAGAAAAACGCGTTTAAAATTGTCGCTGTAGGAGCTATAGTTTAGAGGAGAGGGGACTAATAAGTAAAGAGTTTTGCTATAATTGACTTTAAACATTGTTCAGACTATGTTATTCAGATGTTTAGTTATAAGAAAAGACGAAAATTAATCGATTTTTCAGAAGTGCAAACCCCCACCCTTAAGTTTCCAGCTAGACCTTTCCTTTGCTGAAATCCGACGCGTTTAGTATAAAACTCCATAAAATGTTACCAGTGCTACTGCATGTGTAAATTGAGGTCAAATTCTTAATTCCGTGGCTGTGAGACCTACAACGTCAAATCTATTTGATAAATCAAAAAGTAACTTAGTCATAAAATCCATAACTTTTGATTGGAAAGAGATATTGGGGTAATTTTTTGACATAAATTATTTTTGAGACTTGAATTTTTTTAAAAAACATAAAAACAACATTTTGGAAAAAATTAATTTCGCCAAAAAAATCAAAGGGTTTGTTGTTTTGATGACAAAAATAGTAAAATAGTTTTTGCGCTTAACTGGAAGAATTTTTGCAAATAAATGCTATGTCATCTGAAAGGTAGTTAAATGTACAATTCTCACTTGATTTTATATTTACAACAAAAACAATTTTGGAGAAATTTATTGAGTAAAAAGTCAGTATTTTTGACCTTTTTTGAAAAAATAAAAAAAAAATAAATACACTGACCTAACGGCACAGTTCGAACTATTTTTGAGAAGTACTTTTATTGAGCTTTTGAACAAAAAAAATTTGTATGAAATATATTTATGAACAGAGGAGATATTTGCATCCAAAACCTAACTTTGATTTTCATGTCGTTTTTTTCTCATTCTTAGGTAACGATGTTTTATGAAAAAGTCGTTGCACTCAAAATTTCTCCAATTTTCAAGATATGTGAATGTTTTTGATGCCAAAATAATAGAAGTTTTCTAAAATTAAATTGGCCAATATTTTTTACATTATAACGTATTTAAATAACTAAATTTACGTTAGTTAAAAAAAGGCGTAAGAGGTGAGGTCAAAACAAAGTATGTAAAAATCAAATCTATGATGAATACAATATGTGTACGATGTTTGAGGGAAATCCGTAGAGCCGCTAAGATTTGAATTAAGTTCATATTTGTACTACAGTGACCTCTGCCGTTAAGGATAGATTAAAATAGATAGAGCTTAAAGATTTATTGTATCTGCAAAACCCCAAAATACACATTTTCGTTGTAATCATAAGAGCGGTTTAGGAGTTTTTGATGTTTTGTAATGGATTTTTACAGCATTTTTATTGATTTGTGGGCGGTGAAAGTAGGTGTGGTAAATTTTTTCTACCTTAACCACCTCATCTTCGAAACGAATCGACTGTCAAATTTTCAGATTAATTAAGTTTATACCTGGTGCACTTTGCTTCACTCCACGCTCATCCCATAAAAAAGGATCATAAACATAGTGCGACCACGCTTATTTTTAGTACAGCTGCCGAAAGTAACCATATGTACTGAATTACTAAATTTTAGCCTTATAGGATCAAAACTTTCTGAAATTTAGAATTGTCACTCATTTGTGAGCGGTAAAAGGGGGCGAGGAAACCCATTTTAAGTACAGTTGCCAACAGTAAGTATACTTAATTACCAAATTTTAGTCTAATACGACAAAAGCCGTCTTAAATATAGAATTTTTGCATATAGTGTGCGTGATCTTACATAGCCTAGCACGATTCAGTTAAAATCAAAAATTGTTTTGTTCTATTATTTTTTAAATCGCTTCAGTGGTTCTCGTGTGATTGCGGAGTATCCGTACGTGTCACATAGGCTTTTATATAATAGTATAGATTCACAACTCGGGAATTATAATCCCATCCTTTGCTGAGTTGCAGAGAATAACCATACAAACTAAATTAAAAAAATTTGGTCCAATACAACCGAATTCGTCTGAAAAATAGCATTTTTATTAATTTTTGGGCGGTAATAGGGGTGTGGCAATTTTTATTTATTTATTATTTGAGATTTGGGCCTTTAGGTGTCACCGTTCCTGAAATCTTAACGGCCACCAACCCTCACGAACGATTTGTATGGGAGTATATGGAAAAATTTTTAAAATGCCATAACTCCGGAACCACTGTACCGATTTCGTGAAAACATATCCCATCTACGGACCCATTTTATAATTAATATTTTAGTTTTAAATTATTTCAGTTTAAGCAATTCTGACCAGGAATCAATGCAAGCACTCAAAACCCTTAGAACGATATATTGAAAGTGAGGATAGCAAAATATTATAAAATGCATGAAAAACTTCATTAATTTTAATCCAAATGCAAAAATTTAAAAATTTTTCGATTCATATTGGGAACACTTTTCAGCCAATATTTAAAAAAAACTCGATTTTTAGAGGTTATTTCAAAGTATTCCAGCTCACGGATGGCTATTGCTAGAAACGAATTATTTGGGGAATCAGCATAACATAAGCCAAAGATTATTTTGAAGAATTGACCCAAACAACATTTTTTTGTGAGGCGCCTTATTGTATTTATACGTTATTTTTTTAAAATGTCTGTTTTCGTTATTTTACTTAAATAAATACTTGTCGTCCTGCTCAAAATGAAGCGATTGAATCAATTTTTTATGTTTTTTGCTTCAGTAACCTCCCTCCCCCCTTCAGAATCCACATCTTTGTAAATAGCTCACACTAGTTCAAATAGAAATGGTGTTGGGAAATTAACATCATGGTATCACAACTGGCCTCATTGGCCTAAGTGTGTCTCTGAAAAGGGACAGCCACTTTAACCTTACCTAAATCCCCCCCTTATGAAACACCTATATACGGCGTTGGAAGGTACTCAACTTTCATCACTAGATCTTGGGTAAAGACGGTGTTTTCGTTGGGATTTTGCACTCGCAAATGTTACAAAACCTATTATTCTGACATTCTTCGTCATTTTCATCTCTTACCTGATTTACAGAAACAGGTTCTGGTTGATGGTTCTACAAATTTGCAAGTTTCAGCCTCTATTATTTATGGAATTTCTCAAGGTATAAAAAAGGTTTCTGGCAACTCAGAATACCAACTTCTGCTTTTAAACAGTATCCAGAAATTTACATGAGTGTTGCTGACAATTTTTCTTCTAAGCCTGGTGTTTATCATCATATTGTCATCGTAGGTTCTCCAGTTTCTGCAAAGCCGAGAAGAATGGATCAAACAAAGTTAAGAGCTGCAAAAGCCGAGTTTCAGTAAAAGCTTGACAAAGAAATATCCGCTCCTCTGAGAGTTGCAGGGTGAATCCATTGCATATGGAGACTTTGCTGCGATTACCGTGCATTTAACAACATCACTGTAGCCGACAAGTATCCATTGCCTTATTTGACGGACTTTCAGATGCACTTGCATGGCTGCACTGTATTTTCTTAACTTGATTTGATGAAAGCTTTCTATCAGATTCCAGATAACCCCATTGACATGCAAAAAACTGCAGTCATAACTCCGTTTGGTCTTTTCGAATTTTTGCGAATGCATTTAGGACTTTGTAATTCTGCAAAGTTTTTGGCGATTCATCGATAGTGTGTGTCGTGGACTTGAATTCGTATTCGTTTATGTTAATGATGTTTATTTCGCTTCTAGAACACCAGGCACATCTTTCAATTCTCAAGATTTTATTCGAACGTTTTAAGAAGCTTGGCACACTAGTCAATCCTTCGAAATGATTTCGGAGTATTTTCGGAGTTCCGGACATGGACTTTCTAGGATATCGGATAACAGTGTCCAGTGTTCTTCCATTGAAAGAAAAGGTATATATTATTAACGATTTTCCAAATCCTAAGTGCATTAAGGATTTGAGACGTTTTTTGAAATGCTTAATTTTTATCGCATGTTTCTGCCTAGAGGAGCCATGCAACAAGCAATTCTTAACACTCAAATGCCTCTAGGAAAAATCACACTTGTTATCCTTCGGGTGAAAAACTGACCCAGACAAATTTTATTAATTTTTTATTGGAGAAATGAAAAGAAAGTAAGTACAGGGTTGCCAATATTCGAAGCGCCCATTTTATTTTTAAATAAATCAAAGAAACCACAATTTTTTGTCTGTTCGTCATGAATATCATTTAATTGGGTTTAAGTAGATTTGCTTACATTATTTTTTGAATATGATATCTCGTAAATGGTCGCCATTGGCCTCTACGACATATTGTGCCCGTTTTGCAGCATTTTCCATGGTTTTCTTCAACATTTCGATGGGAATGGCGGTTATTTCTTGACGGATGTTGGTTTTTAGCTCTTCTAGGGTCTTTGGCTTGTTGACGTAAACCTTTGATTTCAAATAACCCCACAAAAAGAAGTCTGGAGGCGTTAAATCTGGTGATCTTGGCGGCCAATCGAAATCACCATTTTTTGACATCAAACGGCCAGGGAACAATTGCTTCAAAAAATCGATTGTAGTGCGGCTTGTGTGTGGTGGCGCGCCGTCTTGTTGAAACCAGTAGTGCCTGATACGCTTTCGACGAACGATTGGCATGAAAAAATTGTTTATCATATCGCGATAACGCTCCTGATTGACAGTAACTCTGTGGCCATTATAATCTTCGAAAAAGAACGGCCCAATGAGCATTTTAGCACAAACGCCGCACCAAACAGTGACTTTTGCATCGTGAAGAGGTACCTCTTGAATCTCTTGTGGATTTTCAGTGGCATAAATACGGCAATTTTGTTTGTTTACCGTTCCGTTCAACTGAAAATGAGCTTCATCGCTCATGATAATTTTATGCCAAAATTGCTCTTACTATTGACTTGTTTTGTTGAATGTAAATTTCAACAATTTTAGAGCGTTCGCGTGGCGTGTACTGTTCCATTGTAAACATTTGCTTGGAATGACGCTTCAAACGCGGTATGTCATTAGTCGATTTGGCATCACTGCGGAAAGTTACAGTGTTGCCAGATGGGCGCTTCGAATATTGGCAACCCTGTATAGTTATTTAATATGGTTTCTGCAGAAAGTCGTTTTAACTGTTGTTGTTTCTTGAATTAAGAATAAGTGCACTGAGCAGAAAGAAAAAAATTTTAAAAATCATTATTACAACAAAAAATCACGTTAAAGGTGTTTTCGGATCTAAAAATGACCCTAAGATCATTTGAGTGGTAATGATTTTCTAAAAGACGTAACTAAGAAAGATGACAAACATGAGATTTGTTACACTCAAAACTTTTCAAATGCTTTCAATCTATGTAAACAATAGTACATTGATGCAACATTGTTGATTCATCCAGTTCCTGATGCTAAACTATATTTAAAAGTCGACGCGTCTAGTTTTGCTATTGGGGCAGTACTCGAACCACTAGTTGGTGAATCTTGGCAGCAAACTTGGTTTCTACCTACGAAAGAGAGTTGCTGATTTTTGTCATCAACTAAAAGGTCGAGGAGTGAGAGTCGAGTGGCGAAAGCTTCGGCTGTCTGTTTTGATTGCAGCTTTGTTGACGTCTAGCTTTCTCTGGGAAGGGTTGCGTGCTTCCTTAGCTGCGCACAGGCCTGTATGGATCTTTACTGCGACAAGATAGTGATTCGAGTCAATATTTGCACTACGGATTGTGCGTACATCTTATACACTGCAAGAGTGCCTTCCGTCGATCAAAACGTTTTCAATTTGGTTTCTGGTTTTTGGATCAGGAGACATTCAGGTAGCCTTATGAATATTGAGATGATTGAATCTATTGCGACTTACGACCATGTTTCATGCTGAGGTGATGTCAATCAGCCTCATTTCGTTATTTGGCTATTTTCGCATGGATTTTTGCAATATTCGTGGCCTGAGGGCTAATTTTTTCTGAATCTATGTACATTTTACTCTACATAGGCCTCAAATAATGGCTCTGGGCGAGACCCAGGTAGCCGAGGACGCAGATCTACCTGGGTAACGCTTGCTGCCATTGTTTTCTTTGCATAGGGTTCCTTTTTATAGGAACGAATGTAGCATACCAGTGTGAGAGGAATCTGAACATGACCTATCCAGAGTAAAGCTTAATGTGGGCTAGGCTCAGGCTTCGCTCGCACTTGCTGCAATTCTGTTTTATTTATAGAAGTACGAATCTAGAGAGGTAGCCCACTGTTATCTCCTGACAATGAGATCGTTGTAGCAGGCGATTTCAATGTCCACAACCCGGCATGGTAACGTCAATCAGACCATTGACACCTGTTGGGAAATATGTTGAGCTATTTGCTGAAACGAACCAATTAATTCAACTAGTGAAGGAACCCACGTTTTCCCCCAAAGTGATATGCATAGCCATAATATCCTTGCCCTTTTTCTGACTTCGCATCATGAAAAATATGATGTGAGCAGTGTTGCCATATAGGTTGAGCTACTTTCCCCTAAATCTGAAAAATTTTGCTAAATTTTTCACTAAAAATAAAAAAAATCCACAAAAACATTTTTATTTTTTTTAAAGTCTATTTACTTTGCGCAAAACATAGTCATGATATGTCACAGTGTGTTATCTAAGTTGTTAGGCTTCTGCACATATTTATAGCATACATGTTTTATGCTTGTCTATTCTTACTTACTTACTCAGTTGGCGCTACAACCGTATGTCGGTCTTGGCCTCATCTAAGAATTTGCGCCAGCCATTTCTGTCTTTCGCTTGCTGGCGCCAGTTGGAAATTCCAAGCTTCATAAGGTTGTCCTCTACTTGGTCTTTCCAATGAAGATGCGGTCGTCCTCTTCTGCGTTGACCGCCTCTGTGTACCGAATCGAATATTTTCTTTACTGGAGCATCGTCTTTCATGCTCTGAACATGACCTAGCCAGCGAAGCCGCTCGATTTTAATGCGCTTGACGCTGATTTGTCCGTAGATCTTACGAAGAATCTTTCTCTCGAATGCTCCTAAAGTCCTTTCATCTGAGCTGCTCAGTGTCCAGGCTTGTGATGCATAAAGAAGGACGGGCATGATGAGCGATGTATAGAGCATGATTTTCGTTCTTCGATAGAGGGCTCTGCTTCTCAATTGCCTACTGAGCCCAAAGTAGCACCTTTTGGCAAGAGTTATTCTTCGTTTGATCTCAATGCTGATGTCGTTGGTTGAGTTTATGCTGGATCCCAGATAGACGAAGTCCTTCACAATCTCGAAGGAGGTATTGTCAACTGTAACGTGGTATCCAAGATGCTGGGACTGTTTGTTTGTTGACATCAGCAAGCAGCATAACACTTTTGTAGGATATTGTGCCACTACGTCTCGGATCAGCAGCTCGGATGATCTTTTCCATCATTAGGTTGAAAAAGTCGCACGATAAGGAATCACCTTGTCTGAAACCTCGTTTGGTAACAAGTGGTGGGGAGAGGTCCTTCCCGATTTTAACTGCACTGCTATTGTTGCTCAGTGTCATCCTGCAAAGTCGTATTAGTTTTGCAGGAATACCAAATTCAGACATGGTGAAGTACAGGTACTTCCTTATTGGGCTGTCGAAGGCGGCTTTGTAGTCGACAAAAAGATGGTGGGTGTCGACTTGTTTTCCTTGAGTCTTCTCCAAGATTTGTCGTTGCGTGAAAATCTGGTCGATGGTGGACTTTCCAGGTATGAAGCCACACTGATAAGGTCCAATCAGTTCGTTTACAATGGGCTTTAATCTTTCACATAAAACGCTCGACAGGACCTCATATGCGATATTAAAAGGCTTATCCCACAGAATTAGCACAAATAGTGGGATCGCTTTTCTTGTTGCTTGGGCAGAGCACACTGAGATTCCAATCGTTCCTGAATGAAAAGACTCCATAATAAACATGTAGGTACATAGAAACTAATGCGATTCTTTTAGTCCAAAAGCAAATTTCATAGTTATTAAATTAAAAGTAAGTTTCTTTAATATTGTGGCTTCTTCCATGGCTCAATAAGATTTGGCTTCGTACAAGCAGTGTTCACAGCGTCAAGTTGCTCATCAAATGTTGGTCAAACAACTATAGAACAACATGAAATTCCATAGAAATTCATGCTGTTTGACCAACAGTTTGACGAAAAATTTGACGATGTGATCACTGCTATATCTAAAAACCTTGTAAAAGCTAAAAGAGAATACTAAATAAAACATAACACAATACAGTTCAGAGTTGATGCTATTGTAATTTTTTTAAAATCCACTAAACATACCCACAATCCACCAACAGAAAATTAAAATCCACTAAAGTTTTCCCCTAAAGATTTCCTTCCCCCAAATTTTCTATTATACAGCTAAAAATCCACAAAATGTAGTGGAAAATCCCCTAGTCTGGCAACAGTACATGTAAGTGTCAACGCACTTCTTAGTAACTCGGACTATTGCACCATCTCTGCTTTTTTCCATTTTCTAACTCCTGCATTTCTATGCCTAAAGCCCCGATGCCTGGTCCCCCGAAGAGGACCAAAAGATCACTCATAGTTTAATGAGACTTGCTTCAAAGGGAGCAAAAAAAATTAAATCATTTGTTAAAAGAGTAGAGAATCAAACATCGTCATTGATTCCAACTCTTTTAAAAGATCATCAAATCTTCACTGACTCGGCTGATAAAGATTATTTGCACAAATATTCACTCTCTCGGAGAGCAATCAGCCACTATCCTTTATTGAGGGTGGATCTTCTGCAATGCAGGACATTTACTTTCGAACGAGAGAAGTTCAAAGGGTCCTTACAAATCTCAATGTAAACAAAGCCTCTACTCGTGATGGCATACCGACAACTGTACTTAAAATGTGTGCTTCTTCGCTGGTTCAGCCTTTGCGCAAACTTTTCAATATCTCCTACTCGGCAGGAGTATTCCCATCTTGTTGAAAGGTGGCAAATGCCCAGCCGGTTCCTAAAAAGGGCAATGTCAAGAACCCTGCAGAGTACTAACCCATTGCGATATGCGCTACGCTTTCCAAAGTTATAGAGAGCGTAGTACACTTAAACGTTACTAACTATCTGGAGCACAAGCATCTTCTCAGTGAACGTCAATATGGTCTGTAGGTCGCTCTACTGGTGATCTTATGGCGTTCCTTACGAAAGAATGGAATCAATGCATTCACTTTTTGCTCTAGATATTTCACTTTTTGCTCTAGTTGTTGCTCTAGATATTTCAAAAGCGTTTGACCTAGTGTGACATAAAGCGCTCGTGTCGAAACTTGTTGCATTTGGTTTCAGTGGTTATTTTGCTCGATGGATCACGAGTTTCCTTAAGGACAGAATGATATTAGAAGGTATTTTGTCCGAAGAGCACACCATCAACACAGGAATACCGCAGGGTTCAGTTCTATCGCCAACCTTCTTTCTGGTTTTTATCAGCGACCTTCTGTCGTTGACGCATGACCCAATACATTCGTTTGCAACTGCAGCAGGATTTGTCATTCATATTCATTCAAAAAACGCTCAAGTTTTATGGAGATTGAAAGAAAGAGGCAAAATACGAATGAAACACTTCTTAATGATCTATAAAAAATTTCCGAGTGGGGTCTTGTTAATAGAGTAGAGTTCAATGAAACCAAGACCCAGTGCTGTCTCTTAACCCACAAGCGGATGGATTGCCTCTTAGCTCCCCTCATTATGAATGGTGTGGGTCTTGTGGACTCAGTCGCTCTTGACGTTCTGGGCATATCATTGGCGTCGGAAGCGGGGGGAAGTTGCCCCCCACTTTTTTAGCTAGATAAACAATTTAACAAGAAAATTTCAAAATTTATTCAAAATATCAGTTTTTTTTACAACGATAATATTTTTGTATTATATATTTTTCTCTTCTTTCTCTCTTCTTCATTAGCATGCTTGCGGATAACCATTTTCTTTCTCTGTGTTTGCGAAAAGATAGAACAAAATTTAGAGTTTCTACTGCAAACCCACCACTTCAATTTAAAAGCACCTTTAAGTATATAGCTTAATGCTTGTTAATTTTGCAACTCTGGTAAGAAAAAATTTGACATGTTCTTAGGGGCTTAGATGGAAAACTAATGGGACTATTTTATTGAGCGTTCGAACGATCCAACTTGTAAAGCAACATCATTAATTGAAAGCTCTCAAGCAGACCACATCCGGCTAATAGCTAAGCAACTTTTAGATGCCCTAACAATTGAGCAGTAATTTTACATAGTTGTACAATATTGTACAATCGGCAGAAAAAAACCAAAAATTTCGACTATCGTTTTAGCTTACGCATGGTACTGCATTTTGTACAATCTGGCATGTTGGTCCAATGTTTTGGACCATGCGAAAGCCCCTACTGTGAATTTGCTGATGAAAATCCTCCTCGACGCTTTGAAGAAACATCAAATCCGGTTCCTTCAGTACAGTTGCCATTATATGATCGACTACGAAAAGATTATTTCGAAATTTTAGATCTTCTCTCAAATGAGATAACGGCTAGATTCGATCAAACAGGTTGATATTTGACTTTTTTTTTTGTTTTTGCATGTTTACACCAGCTTCACTAAACCGACTCACTTTGATTTAACATTCGGAGAGTCGGTTGAGTGAAGCTAGTGTAAATTGGCACTTTGTAAATATTATTGTACATTTAAACAGATCTTGACACTCTGAAATCGTTGGAAAATATTGTAATCGAAGCCTTCAACGGAAAAGTTCCTTCTGAACAAAATCTAAAAAAAACTAGATCTTTATGCAGATGACTTTTTTGCAGATGAAATTGCTGAAGCAATTGCCTGGCCAAACACCTTGAAATTGTAGTGGCATTGTATCCCAATTTGCGAAAAATTCGGATACTGTAAAAAAACTATTAAATGAAGTTGGAAAACTTATTGCTTTGCTTTTGACTGTGCCTGCATCAGTAGCTTCATCTGAGCGTTATTTTAGTGCACTAAGACGACTTAAAACGTATCTTCGAGCAACTATGACACAGAAACGACTCACTCATGCGGCACTTATACACATTCACAAAGATAAAACCGAAGAATTGAATTCGATGGAGGTGGTGAAAGAGTTTGTTTCTCGCAAGGACAGAAAGAAACATTTTGGAATAATTTAAATTGATATAACTTTTTGTACCTTATTGCATTTAAACCATGTAAAGATATACCTAGTCTTGCTTTAAAAAAGCAACCATTATTTCTTATATTTTCATATTACCATATGAAAGATACTTTAAAGAATGATCTCTAATATTGAAATTGGATGAAGTTTTAAAAGTAATGAAATTTTAATATTTTTTATATATTTTTATTTTTTTTTTATTTTAAACTAAAATAAAAAATTTTTTTATCCACATTCATGTTTCTTTGAAGAAATTTTGGTGAAATTTTTTTGCACCACCATTTATACTGCCCCCTATTTGTACTGCCCCCCTAATGAAATTCGCTTCCGACGCGCTTGGGGCATATCGATTCAATCTAATCTTCGTTGGAATGATCATATTTTCAATGTGTTAAAAGAAGCGGGCAAGTACCTAGGTTTTTTAAAACGGTGCAAAAAATATATCACTTCAGTTAATCTTCGCATGATCTACACCTCCTATATTAGTCCTAAAATGGAGTATAATTCGCACATTTGGGCTGGGGCTTCAAGATTTTATTTGGAGCTTCTGGATTGAATCCAATGTCGTGCTTTATATTTGATAGGAGATGAAAATATTTCATCTTGTCTCAACTCTCTTGGGAATCGACGCAATGTTGGTTGCCTCAGCTCCCTTTATCATTGATTTGATGTCCAAGAGAACCTCGCATTACCGAGATAATTATTCAGTCGCGCGGTAAAGTTTCGGAATAGTCTCCCTGCTAGCGTGTTTTCCGGCAGTTTTGAGCTGTGCAAATTTAAAACAAATCTTAACCGACACTGCTCCACCTATCCACTCTCCACCTATCCCTCACTCATCTTCCAAATCAACACAATGCTTACAAATTTTTAGTGGGCATCAACTGAGCGTCGCACAGTGGCCCAAATGGACTTTTGCGTCTCAAAAATCTGTAACTTTTTGTCTCGTGGCATAATTAAGCCAAACTTAGAATATATTATCTATGATATTCAATAAATCGTTTAAACTATTTTTATCAAAATCCATGTTGTTCTTTATTACTTAAATTTTATTTAAAGTTAAGAAATATACGATTATGGCTTGACTTGTACGTTTGAAAATTCTGTAACTTTCGTGTCTCTTGCAATAATTAAGCCAAATTAAAAATATATTTTTATGATATTCAATAAGTCATTTAAACTACTTTTCTTAAAATCCATTTCAGTTTTTAGTACCAAAATTTTATTTTAAATTTAAAAAAATACGATTTTGGCTTTAAAAAATCTGTAACTTATTTTTTTCGTGAAATATTTAAGCCCAATTTGGATGTATTTTATATAAAATTCATTAAATCACTTGAACTACTTTTTTCCAAGATCCATTATAGTTCTTAGTTTTAATTTTTTTTTCAAGTCAAAAAAATACGATTCTGCATTTTTGTCCCTTGCAATAATGAAGCCAAATTCAAAATATATTTTCTAATATTTTCTAATAATGAAGCCAAATTCAAAATAAATTTTCTGTGATATTCAATAAATCATTCAAACTTTTGTTTTCAAAATCCACTTTTTTTATTATTACAAGCTTGTTAAGATTATTCTAACAAACTGATAGAAATTTTTGTAATTTTTGAAATTTTAGAAATAAAGTCCTAAATCTAAAATTTCAAGTAATGTAGTTTGTGTAAAGTGTGTTTTGTTGAATGTGGTAAAAGTGGGGCACCACATGCATGAGATTATGGGGCAGACTCCATACTCCACATACATAACCATGATCACGGAAAAAAAATCAACACAAAAATCATATTTGTTGAAGAATTCTGATATAAACCAGAAAACATGTGTTATAGAAAAATACGATGCAGGACAAAGGCCTGGGATCCATAAAAAAAAAATTAAAGAAATAGTCGAATTGTGCAAAGTTACCACAAAAACCCCAAAACACAATTTCATAATATCTGATGAGTTAGAAAGGGCAGCAAGGTCCCCTTCTGCATTCCTACGCCACTGGTTTCTTCTAGAAAAACATGTATTTGAGAAACATGCAGATTTAAACGGAGCTATCAATTGCGATTGCATCAACAGAGTTTAATAGAAGAAAAACAAAGATAAAGTTTATGGGATATTTTTTTGCCATGCACCTACGTAATGAAAATTTAAATTTCTCAAAAAGGTCTAAATTGGAGCCACTTATTTTTTTTGTCTAGCTACCAATAACTGGGATAACTGGATGATAACTGGGATAAATTTAGAAGAGCTCGTAATGCTGCGAATGATATAACTAAGCTGGCCAAGAAAAAATTTTTTTACTCTAAGCTCAATCCAAACCTTAGCTCGAGACAATTATGGCAAAACATAAAAAATTCAGATTTTTCAGCAACTGAATGCTGCTTAAATCCTGATGACTTAAATAATTTTTTTTGGCTAGTGGAAACATTAGTCATTCTAGCAATATAAGCAATGTTGAGCTGCCTGTCCAGTCTGGTAACTTGCCGTTTGCCGCGTTTGAGTTTACTTCTGTGAGTGAAGATTATGAAGCCAAATGTATAATGATGATTTAGTCCAATGCAGTTGGGGTTGACGGATTACCCATAAGGTTCGTTAGATTAGTTTTTCCTTTTATTGTCTCACCGTTAACTCATATAATGAATCATTGCTTAACTTGCTCCCGGTTTCCTGAATTATGGAAGACAGCCATGGTTTTGCCTGTAGCAAAAACTGGTTCTGCTTCTGAACCCAGCGGCTACAGACTTATAAGTATTTCACCTGCGTTGGGAAAAGTCCTTGAACCAAATCACTGAACATTTAAATATGAATAAGCTTTTATCCCCTCTGCAGTCTGGCTTCAGGGCTGGACATAGTTGTACCACGGCTATGGTAAAAATTCTTGAAGATATTAGGGTTCCTTACGACCAAAAATTTTTGACTTTATTATGCCTTGTTGACTTCTCTAAAGCGTTTGGTTCCGTAAACCATGTGCTTCTCTGTCATAAGCTAAAAACTTTTTTAAGCTTAGCTCTACTGCGGTTAACCTAATATCAAGTTACCTTGATAGAAGAATGCTACAGGTGAATATAGGTAATAACAGCTCATCTCTCAAAGCGGTTGTAAGTGGAGTGCCTCAAGGATCCATTTTAGGTCCACTCCTATTCTTTGCGTTTATAAATGATGTTTTTTCTATTTGTAAGCATTCTACTGTACATGCTTATGCTGATGATTTGCAACTGCACCTATCGTGACCAATCGGGCTTTTAGAAGATTTATCTTACAGACTGAACTTTGATCTGTCGTTGTTATATAACTGGGTTGTTGCTAACTCGATCCTTATAAACCAAAAAAATTCACGTATTACCTATTGCGAAGAGTGATTCGTGCTTTGTGGATATCCCTCCGCTTTTTATTGGTGATAACCAGCTGAATTTTGTCCCTAAGGCTAAGAACCTTGGATTTATTATCAACTCTAAACTAACTTGTACAGACCATATTAATTCCACAATAGGTAAAATATATGGGACTTTACGCCATTTACAAATTTCTCAGAACCTTACGCCTACTGAAACTCGTCGTAGACTAGTCGTACAATTAATTTTACCGAAAATTACATACTCTGATGTGGTATACAGTCAGCTGGACTCCCAATCACAGCATAAGCTTTTGGTAGCTTTCAATAATGCAGCTAGGTATGTTTATGGAATCAATCGGTATGATCATATTACTATAAGGAGTAAAGAAATTCTTGGGTGTGGTTTATTTAATTATTTAAACATGCGGAACATAATATTTCTGCACTCGCTTTTGCATATTCAAATGCCTGAATATCTGTTTGTAAAACTTCATTTTCAGTCCCAACGGTCAATTGGGTTTATTGTTCCCAGGTTTAACTATCTAAACAGCAGCAGGTTCTTCTTCATCAGCACCATTAGACTGTGGAACTCATTACCTAACTCTCTAAAGCAGATAACTTCACGGGCCAACTTTAAGCATGAAATATTTAAGTACTATAGCACTTTAAATCAATAATTCTATACTCTCCTATATTTCTTTATTTCATTATCTTACCTTTTTCTGTTCTTTTTCTTTAGTTAGCGTAACAATGTTAGTGCTATAAGTTAATATATTTATAAGTTTTAGAAAATTGTTGCTTAGATATATGTGCCTATAATATATACCTTTTAAGTTTAACTTATTTTATTATAATTAATATTTAAACTGATTTTTGATTTTAATTTTAAATTTAACTTTCATTTTGGTTTTATTTTTTTTTGAAATTTGTACTTAATCTTATATTATATTGCTTTTAAAGTCTAACATCTTGTGCCAAAATTAATATCTAAATTGATGTTTAATTTTAAATTTAATTTTAAATTTAATTCTCATTGCCGCAGGGCATTCCCTTATGGAGTGTCGGGTATGACGATCCCGCGGTTCCTGAGTCACTGCTCTTATTTTTAATTAAATTTATGTACTTTCATATCAGTTCGAATCATCCTAATTTTGTAAAATGTTGTGAAAATGTAATCGCTATGGCTTAGCAATAATAATAAATAATAATACCTAATCATAATAATCCATTATCAAAAATAAATTACAATGCTATCTTGTCATAGTCGTTTAAGCTAAGCTATTACCTTTGAATTTCAAACGAACATGTCCTTATTCGAAATTTTTATATTCATTTTCATTTAAGTTTTTATTTTTATGTTAGATTTAATTTTACTATTTACTCATATCTTTTATGTGCAACCTTGATAATACACTTTTTGTATTACTAAAAAAGATTAAGTCTTATTGTACACCTCAGTTTTAATATAAATAAATAAATAACCTATATAAATAAACCAATACACCAAGGAACCAACTGCACTATGAAAGAAAACAGTGCATGACAGCGCAACTATTTAAAACTTAATCAAAGATGATAAAAAGTAAAAAAAAACAGATTGATAAAAAATATTAAATTTATTATATAAAAAATTTTTTGTTTTATTGTTTTTTTATTTTTCAAAAAGCTTAAACATTGAGCTTTTCAACGGTTTTTACTTGTGTGATCAATTTAAAAGGAGTTGAAAAAAATTCTATTAAAAACGTTCTTCATTTCGCTTTTAACACTTTAGCAAGCCATATAACTGAATCGTGTCAATTTTTTTGTAAAATTTTCATTGTAGTACAAAATTTGACCTTTTCTTAGATTTTTTTTCATAATGATACAGGATGCAAGAGTAATTTTGAAAAAATCATTTATGAGACGCAAACGTCGATTTGGGCCCACTGTGCCCAAATGGGTAGTGTTGTGGCGGAGCACTTTTTTATTATAAAGTTTACTGTACTTGATACAACACTTGTTTAACTAAAAAAAAAAGTTTTATTGCGCTGTTATATTCTTTTAAATAAAATTAATTAAAAATATTTTCTGTAGAATAGTTACAAAATATTTTTAAATCTAATATATAAAAATGAATGTTTGCTTGTTCGTTCGCTATGCGATGCAATACCGTTCATCCGATTGCGATAAAACTTTGTTCACTTATTGCTTGCACTTACTCGAACAATATAGGCATATTCAAAAGTAGCCACACCCCCTTTTATTTGTGGCTACTTTTTGTTTGTTGCGAGTACGAGGTGGTTTAAGAAAAAATTGCCACACCCCCTTTTACCACCCACAAATATATAAAAAATTCGCGATATCAAATTGCTTTGGAGTTATGGGTCGCACAGCCTCGAAATTCGATATTCAACCACAATTCACACATGTCGTTCCACTGATGACATATTATAAGAGTTAAACAAGGGAGAGTGGAACCTCCAATACAACCAAAACTTGCGATATCGAATAGTTTTGGAGTTACAGGTCACACAGCATCGTAGTTCAGTATTCGACATCAGTTTATGCATGCAGTTTCATTAATAACATTTTATAGGCGTTGGAAACGGTGGAGTTTCAACTCCCCCCATACAACCAAAATTTGTGCTATCGAATAGCTTTGAAGTTATGGGTCGCACAGCATCGAAATTCAGTAATCCACCTAAATTTACACATGTAGTTTTAATGAAAACATTTTATGGCGTTGGACA
This sequence comes from Dichetophora obliterata, assembly GCA_963920525.1. Lineage (NCBI taxonomy): Eukaryota > Metazoa > Arthropoda > Insecta > Diptera > Sciomyzidae > Dichetophora > Dichetophora obliterata. The sequence continues at coordinate 121,546,375 of OY986437.1, read as the reverse complement.
TGTACAACCGAAACATGCAAAATCGAAAAGCTTTAAAGTTATGGGTAACACAGCGTCAGAATTCAGTATTCGACTTCATTTCAGACATGCAGTTTTATTAATAACATTTTATGGGCGAAGGAAAAGGGGGACTGGCATCTCCCATACAACCCAGATTTGTGCTATCGAATAGCTTTGGAATTATAGGTCGCACAGCGTCGGAATTCAGCATTCGATCCAAATTTACACATGCACTTTCATTGATAACATTCTTTGGGCGTTGGACAAGGGAGAATGATGTTATAATAAAATATGAACTGTATTTGAAACACTTGTTAACGAACAAAATAAGTATGTGATTCTTTTATGTGTATCTAGAAAATATATTGAAAATAAATTTTCATTCTTCGATATCTTTCATAGCAACAAGCAAGTCTTTTTTTGTACTCTGCTATAGGTTATGGTTCCTTCATAGCTTCAGAGTTTTAATAATTTAAACACAGGGATTCGCAAGCAGTTCAATTCAGAATGAATGTAATTTCAAGCGTGAGTCAGATAGAAAAACTCGTGGGCTCCCAGAATTGGTCCATATGGAGTTTTGCAATGAAAACACACCTCGAGCTGGACGGCGCACGACACTGCGTTGAGCCTCAGAAAGGCGTTACTGTGGATGCTTCAAAGGACAACAGCACACGGTGCAAAATTATTTTGACTTTGGACAAAAGTTTGCACGTGCATGTTAAAGAAGCTCAAACGTCGAAGGCGGTTTGAAATGCTCTCAGAGGGTTGTTTCAAGATTCTGGTTTAAATCGAAGGATTGGATTGTTGCAGAAACTATGTTCAGTGCAGCTGAGCAAATGCTCATCTGTGGAAGACTACGTCAATCGAATCATGTCAACCGGTCAGAAGCTGAACGAAATTGGCTTTCATGTCAATGATGAATGGCTAGGAAGCTTACTTCTTAAAGGACTTCCTGATAGCTACAGACCTATGATAATGACCTTATGCAGCAGCGGTAAGCCTTTGTCTGCAGACCGTATTAAAATGAAATTATTGCAGGATGTTTGTATGGAGTCATCAACATCGAATTCGGCATTGATAACAAAGAGTGGCAATAAGTTTCGTAGCAAAAAGTCGCAGAGCAGCAAGGGCCACAAGGACAAAGTGCGATGCTTCAATTGTGAAGGCATTGGTCACTTTGCAACAGAATGTCCATCGAAGAAAAAGGAGAAGCAGCAAAACAATAGCAAGTTTTCTATGTTTTCTGCATATCGCTCAGTTAGACCGATAGATGACTGGTCTATCGACAGTGGCGCAACAGATCATATGACGGCAAACGCAACAAATTTTCCCAAGATTTAGGCTTTTAGTGGGGAAACTAAGACAGCAGATGATAACACAATGAAAGCTGTAGGGAAAGGTGACATCTCGTTGATGGTTGCCACTCCTAGAGGTGCAAAGTGCGTAGATGTGCATGACGTGTTGCACGTACCTGAGTTGGGTGTTAACCTAATATCAATCAAGAAAATTGTTGATCACAGGAATAAAGTAATATTCGATCAAAAAGGATATCGTGTATTAAGTTCAGAGTTAAAAATTATCGCTACAGCAAGCGAAAGAGATGGGCTTTTTAAGTTAGACGTCGAAGCAAACCAGAACGCATTCTTATCAAAGAGTGCTGATTTTGACATTTGGCATCGTCGTTACAGACACTTGGGTACAGAGAACATCAAGTTACCGTCTAAAGGATACATCGATGGAGTAGTTATAAAAAATCAGTCGTTGACAGATTGTATGTCCTGTGCAGAGGGCAACAGCATCGCGTCAGTTTTCCATCAGAAGGGTCAAGAGCAACGACTGTCATTTCGTCACGTTCATAGACGATTATTCAAGGAAAGTATATGTTTATTTCATGAAAACAAAAAATTCTGTTTTAAGTTACTTTCGAGATTTTAAATCGGTTGTAGAGAGCAATCAAAGCTCAAAAATTAAGGTGTTACGCACTGACAACGGCGAAGAATACTCAAGCAAAGCAAAGAAAAGAGAACTTAAGCAGTATGGCATAGCTCATCAAACTTCAGTACCATACATACCAGAACAGAATGGTCTAGCGGAGAGAATGAATCGTAATCTACTGGAGAAAGCACGTGCAATGATGGCTTATGCACGCTTACCAAAGATTTTCTGGGCAGAAGCTGTGCTGTCTGCCAGTTATATCATCAATCGCTCTCCACACAAAAAGCTAGAGAAGACGCCTGAGAAATTATGGTCAGGACGCAAACCGAATGTAAGCTATTTTAGAATATTTGGTTGTACGGCAATGTCACATATTCCAAAAGAAAAACGGCGCAAACTTGATTCTAAGTCCGATAAGTGTATCTTTGTCGGATATTCAGAGACCACGAAAGGTTTTCGACTCTGTAGTTTGGCTAGGAGAGAAGTTTTTCTTAGCCGCGACGTAATTTTTCATGAAAATGAGTTTCATTATGCAAAAACTGACAGCCAAACAGTCTCTTTGTCTTGTCCAACTTATACTCTTGTAGTGGAGACAAGAGAAAAAGAGAATGCTGGAAGCGCAGATATTGGTAGTGACTTTGAGTCATGTTCTTCTATGGTTCAGAATGATCATGAAGTGGGAAATGAAGACACTTCCGCAGATCAAAATTAAGATAATCCGAAGGAAATATCGATTCCAACATTGACAAGCAAAATAAACGAGCCAGCCGGAAGTTTACGCAGAAGCAAGGTTAACCAAGAAAAATAAAGTTGTTTATTGTGCAAAGAATGTACAATTCACTGAAGACCCAATAAGCGTTGAAGATGCTATGTCCAGAAGTGACAGAGAGCGTCACCCATCGCTCTCTATGGCTATGAATTCCGAGATAAATTCTTTGATTGAGAATGACACATGGGTTAGAGAAGCCAGCAGGCGTCAATATAATTAAAACTAAATGGGTTCTTAAGTTGAAGCGAGAACAAGAGAATATCATACGTTATAAGGCCAGATTACTTGTAAAAGGATTTACACAAAAGAAGGGAATAGATTACGAGGAAACTTATTCGCCTGTGGTACGATATTCTTCGATAAGATATCTAATGGCTCTGGCAGTCAAATATGACTTAAAAATACAGCAAATGAATGCTGTTACGGCATTTCTTCAGGGAGCACTCAGCGAGGATATTTATGTGGAAAAACCGGAAGGAATTCAAATTGGATTGCCTGGACAAGTACTGAAGGTAAAAAAGGCAGTATATAGATTGAAGCAGTCAAGTTTAGTTTGGAATTTGAAACTTGTCAAGGCTTTGCAATCGTTTGGATTAAAGAGATCCAAGGTGGACCCTTGCATCTACTATCATAGAAATAGTCACAAATTGACATTTTTGGCGATATACGTTGATGACATTTTGATGTTTAGTAATGAAAATGAGTATTGCGAAGAATTAAAAGTAAAATTGATGAACGAGTTCAAAATGAAATTTTTAGGTGAAGTAAAGCAGTGCTTGGGGATACGAATAACTCGTGATGTAAATAAATAAATATTTAGATCAAGAAGGTTATTTGACAGAAATTCTTAAAAAATTTTATATGATGGAGTGCAATCCAATTTCAACCCCGATTGATACTAACGTACAGCTGTCAAAGGACATGTCACCAAAAACAAGAACTGAGCAAGTAGATATGGAAAATGTTCCATACCAACAAGCTATTGGAAGTCTGATGTTCGCTGCCCAAGGAACTCGTTCTGACATTTCTTTTGCGGTAAACAGATTGAGCAAGTATAACAACAATCCGGGAAAGTGGGCAGCTGTCAAGAGGTTGTTAAGATATGTTAAAGGCAGTGTATCAGCAAAATTGAAGTTTAGCAAAGACGGTAATAGAGAGTTCTTGGTTTATTCGGATTCTGACTGGGCCAGTGATTCTGATGAGCGACGGTCCGTTATCGGATATGTAATTTTCATGCAAGGTGGAGTTATTGCATGGGCAACAAAACATCAACCAACTGTGGCACTATCCACAACTGAAGCAGAGTATATGGCTTTATCTGCTACCACTCAAGAAGTACTCTGGTTTCAAGGCTTAGAAGAAGAAATCAATCCTGAAAAGAACAATGGAGCTACAACAGTATATTGCGACAATCAGAGTGCAATTCATTTAGCATCCACGAGTAAATATTTAGCAAGGTCGAAACACATTGATATCCGTCATTATTTTATTCGGGAAAAGAAAGAAATGAACGTCGTAGATTTCATTGGTATTGGAACGGATGAAATGGTTGCAGATAATCTAACAAACGCAGTTCCAACAAAAAAACATTTGTATTGTTCAAATAAGATAGGTTAAGTTTATAAATAAATTTTGTTCGAGTGGGGGTGTTATAATAAAATATGAACTGTATTTGAAACACTTGTTAACGAACAAAATAAGTATGTTATTCTTTTATGTGTATCTAGAAAATATATTGAAAATAAATTTTCATTCGTTCGATATCTTTCATAGAAACAAGCAAGTCTTTTTTTGTACTCTGCTATAAGTGACACCTCCCATACAACCCAAATTTGCGATATCGAATTGCTTTGGAGTTATAGGTCGCACAAAAAGTAAAGAATTATTTATCCACCTTTTATTACAACTAGTCCATAGCTAACCTATTATAAAAAATTGATTCTGCTTCATTAAACGTTATCTATACTATTATATAAAAGGAGACTCACGAATTTGATCCAGAATAAGCTCGGTAACCGCTGAACCGATTTTGATAAATCTTTTTTTATTCGATTCCTATAATAATATAGATTGTCATAGCTTACCAAGGTTTTCGAAAAATGTATTCTTTAATTATTGCAAAATCACGCATTTTATTTGTAAAACAAAGCTTTTCTCTCTTTGTCGAGAGAGCTTCTCTCAATATAACACGACAGCCATATTGTGTAGTTAAGCTGAATTCACTGATAAACATCAGCATGTTTTTGTGTGATTTAAAATAATGTTAATCAAGTTAAGAGCGTGCGGAAATTTTTCTCTCTGAGCGAAAACTTCATATGAAAAAAAATTTCCAAACATGCTGAGGGTCAAGGCTCATTTATAAGGTTGTGGCACTTGAGAGCGAGCTCGGTCGAACTGTCAGAATGGATGAAAAGAAATGAAGAAAATTAATGCTTAGAACAAAGAAAAGCACAGTGATAGTTCGAGCAAAGGCGGGAAAAAAGTGCATTTCTCTCAAGTGCGACAACCTTATAAATGAACATTGCTGAAGGTGATCAGTGAATCCAGCCTTACTTTCAGGGAGATTCTTGCTTTCATACAGTGTTAATTAATTTTCTTTGTTAATGTCTTGAGGGGAGTTGCCAGAATTTAGTTATCAGCATTAATTATGTTTTGCAGCCTTGCCAGCCAGCTTTTCCCCACTTGAGATTGTGTTAGTCTATCTATAGGAATATATAAATGCGTTGTGACACTGCACGGATGTTTTACAATCACACAAGAACCACTGAACAGATTAACACGATATAGGTATCAAACGATTTGTTATTCCAACTTTATCGTAATATGCTATGTTAGATTTGCCACGTCTACTTTCCATGCCCACTTTTTGCAAAAAATGCTATATATCCGACGATTTTGGTCGTATGAGACTAGAATTTGTTAATCTACGTTGTATGGCTACTTTCGCTAACTTTACTAAAAATGGGCATGACCCACTTTAGCTAAGTCCACTTTTCGGGGAATAAGCTTGAAGTAAAGCAAAGCGCTCTAGGTTTAAGCTCAATTGAGCTGAGATTCTGGCATTCTATTGTTTCGAGTATGAGATGGTTTCAGTAAAAAAATCTTGCCACACCCCCATTACCGCCCAGAATTTTATTTTTCGAACATCATGAAAATTCGTATATAGCAGTAAGGTGGTCTGCGGCAGGACAACGGGCAATACTATACATCAATAAGAATGCTGTATATATCAGAAAATTCTGATCGTCATGCATTGATGTTTTTTTTGATGTTGATGAATTGGGTTGACAGAATTGGGTCAGGACAAATCATTGAATTGGGTCAGGACAAATTCTACTATAACTATAACGTTAACTATGAATATATAGATAAGGAAATAGATAAATTCTATTCCCTTAGGATAAGGAAAAACATAGATGTATGTATATAACTTTGGAATAGTTTGAAATATTTGAAATATTTTTCACAGAATTATTTTTGAAGCTATATTTGAAAATGTTTTTCACATGAATAAGTTTTTAAGCTGCAACACATTGCAAAAAATATAACAAAATTTTAAGCAAATTAGTTTTCATCAAAAAATCATAGGGAGGGGGGGTAGGTGGCCCATGATTTTTAATCATAGAAACTGTTTGTGTCAAAATAGAACAATTTTTGCAGGCAAATTATGTTATATGAAATAATAAGGAAAATGAAAATTAAAAAAAAAATTAAAATTAAAAAAAAGTATGAACAACAAAAGCAACTCTTGGCCTATTGTTTAGTGCAAGTTGGATATTTTAGAGGTTTTTTGAAAAAAATAAAAAACATTGTATTGGTGAGGTAACGGTAAACCTTTTCTCATTTTCCCAATTTACTTAATTGAACTTTCAAACAAAGAAAATTTGATGAAAATCGATTTGTAAATTTCAATCGTTTTTTTTTATTCTGAGGCTTATGAGTTATACTGAGAAAATCTATAGTTTTGAGATATCGCAAGAATTTTAATATCATAATAACAGGTTTTTTTAAAACATACCTAATATCCGTACAAAATATTTCCGAAAAGAAAAAAATTACCATTAATTTTATTAATCAACGACTGTCCATACAAAAATGCATTGTTATGCATTGAGAAAGTTTATAGTTTTTGAGATATCGCTAAAAGTTTGATGTCATTATATCGGTTTTTTTTTAAATTTAAGAAGAATTGTTGTTTGGCCGAAGTCCAATAACAACAATTAATCACTGAAGAAGGCCGATTAACTACAACAATTTAAGAAGAATATATTTATTTTCAGAATATATGTAAAAAATTACATTTTTGATTACAAATTTTAAAAAATTGTTACCCAAATTTTTTTATAACGCTGTTATGCAGGACTTTTTCAAAAGTAAAAAAAAAGAAAGCCAGGTAAATTTATGTCATCATAACAATTACCGTTGAAGTAAGTTATTCAAATTAAATAAAGTAATTTTTTAATATACATATATACGATTTTTTTCATAATTAAACAAAACGAACAAAATAATTTTTATATTTTGAATTTATTTTAATACAACTAAATACTTTCATTTTACGATTTAAAATTTTTGCATGGTATTTAATATTTTTATTGCAGGCCAAGTAGCGGGTATTTGCTAGTATATTATAATTTTGAAGTTAGAATATTTTGTTCTTTATTTTATCTAAACTTTTTACATATGAATTTGATTACTTACTAAAAATTAAAAACTAAAATATTTTTTCCTCGCAATTTTCCACAAAATCTTTGGTACTTTGGCAGACCTGATTATTGCGCCATGCCGATTGAGGACAATATTTCATCATTTTGATGTGTGCGCACAAGGCATATATAGAGGCGTATGGCGAACACTGTTGGCCAAAAGTCCACCGATATCGATTTGGATAAGTAAAACTCTGCGTTTTCTGAATTTTCTCCTGAATAAGCGAAGAACATTCCTCATATGAACTATATTTAGCTTCAGCTATATCGGAATCGTCGTAGATTTGATTTAACATGGTTTTGACATTGTCCAGATTCAATGCGGTATCGGTAAGAGACTCACTGGCACTAAACATGCACTCCAGTCCGCACTGTTAAAATGAATGAAAAATAATACCATGATGTCATATTATAAAATCGCAATGAAAAAGCGATTTTATTTTTAATTACTTGCCATTCTGTTTTGTCCAAAAATGTCAAATTGTGCAAATTGTCGACATTGTTGGGGAAATAACTCAATTCTAGCTCGTGGTATCTGGCAGCAGTATTGGAAATTCTAAAATAGAAAAATATTAAGAAATAAAGTAGGTAAATATTTGCTTTTTTTTAAATAAATATTAGTCTAGAGCTCACAAGAAATGGCGGGGGTCTCCTGCTACAGTTTAATTCAGCTCCCTCCAAAGAGATACAGAGCCAAGCAAAGAACACAATTATTGGGCTAGTCCTCATGTGCACCATTCTAGATATTCATTTATACTTATTTATTCCACTTTATAAACATCATTTATATATTATTAAATGCAGTCAGTTTTTTTGTTTCTGTACACCATGTAACATGAATTTGCACTGCGTTCATGTTAGACTGTTTTAAAGATCTCATGAAATGATAAATTCATTGTTTTCGATGCGTTGAATCACTTTTAATAAATGTGGGAAATACATTTCATACCTACGCCACTTTTTGTGGCATGCAAGGGAAAAACTAAATATTAGTCGCCAATTTTTAATTTCTGATGTTAAAGCCATAGTTCAAGCGAAAAAAGTGGAGTTACATTAATAGCCTTATTTTGTAAAATGAACGCAGTCACTTGCGTTAGATTTTTTATTTGGGAATATATTTAAAAAAAAAATTACAGTGAGGAAGAGAAGGTTTGCTCTAATTCATTTGGAAATGGAATTGACAGATAAAAAACCTCAAGCGAAGTGATTGCGTGCGTTTTAAAAAATAAGGCCATATATGACTAAAACAAACTACATGCAAAAAAAGTTATAAGATTCGACAAGACCATTACATTGTCCTAATATTTCTAAAGGGTGTATGGCTTGGAACAATGGAGGTCCCAAATATTGCACAACATGCAACAAGGTCATATTGTATTTATATTTCAATATCAAAATTCACATGCAAAAAGAAGTTTGATGCATTTATATTTCCTTTTTACTATCATAATTTACTGCTCATTCTAGATTAAGGGGCACAACTAGATATAATTTTGGAAAAATTCTTTTTTTTCATTTTCTAAAAGTATTCTATAAGAATTTCAGACTAATCGGATTATTGTTTATGGAGTTAAATAACTTTTAATAGGGGTGTTTTTATCTTTAAACGCGTTTTTCTCCAAATCATGTTTTCGAAGTCTGTAACATTAGAACGGTTTTACAGATCAGTTTAAAATTTATCTCACTTATTTTATACATCGTCGCCTGAGTAAAATAAGGTCGTATGTTACATTTCACAGGTGTTGGGAAATCGCTGTCAAAGTTTAGAATTGAATTACTCAATAATTTGACGGTCAATTTTATTCTAACTTGGCAATATTGTAAAAAGTACAAAACACTGTTAGTTTACAAATTTTTTACTTTACATTTTTAATTATTAAACAAAATACAGAGGGTTTCTTTTAAAAAATTTTTGTCGTAAGTGTCATTTACACACATGCTAGGTGCTAAACATAATATTTTGTATGACACGACAAATAATTGTGCAAAAAATTATGTTGATTTTATATGATTGAAAAAAAATTCTAAATGTTTGATAGTTTAAATAATACTTGATTTTTAATACAAATTCTAGTTGTTTGATAGTTTAAAATCGTTTATTGAGCTCAAGGTCAAAGTTAGAACAATTAATTGTAATAAAAATTTTAATTTTTAAAATGGTAAAGTTTTTTACATGTAGTAAATTTAAAAAAATTGCCTCATTATGACATCACAATTATCGCGATATCTCGAAAACTTTATATTTTCTCAGTACAACGTAATTTTGTATGAAATGTTGTTGATTTGTGAAAATAACGGTAAGCAAAAGCTTTTCCGAAAATATTTTGTACGGATAGTGGAACTCAAAAAAATTCCCGTTATTATGACATCAACATTTTTGCGATATCTTGAAAATTATAAAATATTCCTTTTGTAAAAGACACATATGAAACAAATTGTACGGTAGAAGTAGGTTTGTACTTTTTGTTTTACGACAAAATTATTTGCCCTTGTACGGAAAGTTGTTATACTAATAAAACTGCCCTTATACTAATGATTAGATCCCTAAACCAGATATCCAACCAACCCAAAATCACTAGTCAATTTTTATTAGTACGCGAAACTTGAGGTCAAGTAAACACAGACTACGTATTCATTTCTTACCTATAACGCCAGGATTTTTGTGAAGGACTTTATATACGTGGCTCAAACGCTTAATCGTACATACTCAACGTTTAACTTTCATATAATTTTTCAAAATGATAAATTTATTTAATTTAAGAAAAAATCATATTTTATTGATATTCAAAGTCTCATCTATTTTATCATGAACACAAATTATATTTATCCTCAGCATTTAATAAATAAGAAACAAAAAGAAAAAAAAGCACAAAATTCAAATCCAAACGAATAATCGTACAATTAATAGGCGGCGACAGGATCCCGTTATTTTATGGGCAACAAATTCAACAATTAATACTTCTGTTTTTAGTTTGTCACGAGTTTTGAAGTTATTAGGTTAGTTGATGCACAATGGCACCGTCAGGAAAACAATCAACCATAGCAGAACGTCAGCTCATTGTTAAATTGCAATCGGAGGGAAAAACTTTAAGAGAAATTGGAGATTTAGTGAACAGAACTCATTCAACAGTGCAATACATTATTAAAAGATACAAAGATGACTCTTCCATTGCAAATAAAAGCCGCCTAGGCCAAGGAAAAAAGATAAATGATCGTGAAGAACGCATAATTTTAAAAGAAGTTAGAAACAATTCTTTTGTTTCAGCGGTAGAAATTAATAAAATATTCAAAGAAAAGACAAATAAGGTGGTCTGTGATGAAACAATTCGTAATGTTTTGAAAACAAATGAATATAATGGGCGAATAGCGCGAAAGAAGCCTTACATTAGTCCAAAAAACAAAAGCGCTCGCATGAAATTCGCTTATGAATATATAACCAAAGACATGGACTTCTGGAAAACGGTAAAATTTAGATATAATAGTGTTTATTTGTAATAACTCTATTGTTTAAAGGTTTTATACACTGATGAGAGCAAATTCAATTTGAAAGGCTCGGATGGAAAATGCTATGTTTGGCGGAAACCCAACACAGAGTTTCATTACAGAAATACAAAGGCTACTGTGAAGCATGGCGGCGGATCTGTGATGGTGTGGGGGTGTGTTTCAAGTGCCGGAGTTGGAAATATTCATTTTGTAGAAGGCAATATGGATAAATATCAATATCTTAACATCCTTAAAGCCAATGTCAAGCAAAGTGCCGAGCGCTTGGGCATATTAAACAATTTTGCTTTTTATCAGGATAACGATCCGAAACACACCTCCATGGTTGCGAAGATGTGGCTGATCTATAACTGCCCTAATTGCTCAAAACCTGATCTAATTGAACATGTTTGGGAGGAATTGGCTAGAAAATTAAAAGATAAGGTATTTCGGAATACGAACGAATTAAAAGAAGGTCTACAAGTCGAATGGAACAATATTTCACCAGCCGTATGCAAGAACTTGGTCGAGTCAATGCCAAGACGCTTAAATGCTGTAATAAAGGCTAAAGGATTGGCCACTAAATACTGACTAATGAGTTTTGTAATTTTATTTAAGAACATTTAATTTTGTACGATTATTCGTTTTGACATGAATTTTGTGGTTTCGTTTGATTTTGTTTCTTATAATTTTAATCCTGAGAATAAATATAATTTGTGATTGTTGTCAAATAGAGGAGACTTTGAATAAAAATAAAATATGCTTTTTTTCTTAATGAAATAAATTTATCATTTCGAAAAATCGTAGCAATGTTTAACGTTAAGTATGTACGATTAAGCGTTTGAGCCACTGTATATAATTTATCAGCTCAAATATTGGTTGAAAGTATCCTTTTAAACTTTAATCTTTACATAGCCATTAAGATTTCTAACGAGCTTCTCTGGAAAAAACTTGCAAGGGCTGAGTTGTGACTAACAGCCCTATTCTTGCAAATTTACAATTGTTAACCAGGATTTTTTATATATCTATATGTTTGTTGTTTTCAAAACAAAATTTGAAGCAAAACATTGAAATATTCAAAATACTGGTTAACAATTTGTCAATTTTCCAGAATAGGGCTGTAAAAGTGTGATCACAGAAAGCATTTAAGTTTGTCAAAAATTTTTAACTAATTTTTTAATATGTCCATTTTTTATACAAACAATTAAAAAAAAGTTTCAATTGAAAAGTAATTTGATTAAATAAATATTTAAATAAATTTCATTTGAATTCAGTTCAGTAAAAAAAATGAATAAGGAACAATTGAGATCATACAAAGGGTATTATTAAAAGATAACATTTTTTTAATTCACTGATAAAAATTTTTAAAGGCACACTTTTCCCAGTATCCCAGAATTTCATATTGCATTCTGAAAAATAACACGCTTCTTTTAACAGCAAAATGTTTCTTATTGCAATTACTTACTCTTAAAGTTCTGCTTCCAAATCGGGCGATTCGTATCGCGTCATTATTCATTACTACTGAAACTTGAAGTTTCACTCCGAACCTTAAAAACATACGACAATATTTTACTCAGAATATTGTAAAAATTTTTCATACGTGCGAAACAATGAACACATACGACAATATTTTACTGAACACAAAAAAATAAGAAATTGTATGAAAAAATTGTCGTATGTGCCAGTTGTTCGCACATACGACAATATTTTATTCAAACGATAACTAAGTGTCACATACGACCATCTTTTCCTGAATATCTCGAAAACTAAAAGAGGTATAAAAATTGGATGACGCCATTTGAAACATTTTATTTAAAAATGTGGGATTACATCATTTAGTTGAAACACCCTAATTTACACATACGATAATTTGCTTCTGATAAACGAAGGATTTTATTTTTGGACAATTATTTTTTTTTATAGCTGAAAATATGAGTGAAATTTTGGTCGAATTAGCAATTTTGGGAAATTTAATGGGAGTGCATGAGGCAAAGCAACTAAGCGACCCTCAATAGTCACTCCAAGTCGACTCGTATGTCAGCTAACACTGACCCCAGTGTATGCATTTACGGTGGCCTGAACGTGGTATCTCCTGGATGACATCCTAAGCTTTAAGGATGGTAACTAATTCGAGCGGCGGATTTCGAGGGGAGAGTCTCAGAGAATGTGCGGTTGGTTGGTACCGTGCTTTCACTAAATCCTGAGTTTCTATGATCCTCAAAGCAAAGTGGCGATTATTGGCTCCATTCAAATAACCATTTGTCATCATCAGCAAGCCTGACACTTACCAGTAGAGTTGTTCAGGCCAAATTAAAGACTTGTATCCTGTGGAAGGGGCTCTACTATTTTACCTTACTATCATCAAAACATGTGTTCAAATGAAATGGAATATATATGTCTTCAAGAGGGACGCGAGCTTTGACGCGATATCCAACTGCTCCGGACGCATGTACACCGGATTTGGAGGTGCAAAACTCACGTATAAATGATTATATAACTGAAACTGCATTAATGCGAAATAATCGTTTGCGTAATAAAAACAACATCTTTTCCTTGAAACAAAACTGCCATATTGGCGTTTGGAATGTACTTTCCCTTATAGACACCGGCAAACTACAACAAGCCGCTAAAGAACTCCAAAACTCCTCGACCTAATCGGAATGAGTGAATACTGATGGAATGGTTCTGGCGAAGTTATCCTCCCGAGAGGCAAATATTTTATTTACTCGGGAAGAGATCCCGATGATATACGTCGAGACGGTGTTTGCTTCTTCATGAGTAAGAAAGCGAAAAACTCTCTACTGGAATGAAAACCAATCAACGGCAGACACATGTGGTGCAGTTTTTATTCTCGAGCAAGAAATATAACCATTATTTTAACGTATGCCTCCACTGAGCTGGCCGAAAGATCAGCGAAAAACAACTATTACAGTCAGTTATCAAGAATAATCAGCGAAGCACACAAAAAAGACATTCTCATAGTTATGGGTGACTTCAATGCGAAAATCGGTTCCGAAAATCGCAACCTACAGCATTTAATTGGAAATCATGGGCGTTAAGAATGAAAATGGTGAACTGCTGATTGAAATATGCGAAGAGTCTAATCTTGTCATTGGTGGATTACTCTTCCCTCACAAAGCATGCCATAAGGCAACTTGGGTCTCTCTAGACAACATTACCGAGAACCAGATAGATCATATCTGTATAAAGAGACTGTGAAGAAGGTGCCTCCTAGACGTACGAGTAAAATGCAATGCCTTTTGATTGCAAAACCTTTTGATTGCAAAAATTCGACTAAGCTTAGCTGCTGTATAGAAGTCGAACGAGAAAAGAAACAAAAAAGTCGACATCGGAAAACTAAAGTCGAAAGAGGTCAGAAGAGCTTTTGACAGCAAGCTCGTGGCCACCTCTGAAGAACTGCAGTTGGTACAAACACCAGGCACTAAGAGTAGAATCAGCAGCTGAAGCCAAAGACCTGAGGATTTTTTATGAAATCACATGTGAAATCGCTGTTAAAAAGCCCCGTCCAAATCGTCCAATCAAAGACAAAAATGGTAACCTCTTTACATCCACCGAGGATAAATTACAACATTTCAAGGAACACTTCACCGAGATGCTAAACAATACTGACGTTCCTACACGCCAGCAACCGGAAACTAGCCCTTCGACCTCGCCTATTGGCAGTCGCAGCCACACGCTCTCGTCGCGAGTACCGGATATCCATGAAATCATCAAAGCGAAAGGCACTTATGAAATCGTGTCCTTCAACAACAACGCGCATGCTGCAACCACTCTTTGCATTCTTTTAGGAAACCGAAACACTTCCCGAGGACTGGCTAGAGGGCCTCCTTGTGACAATACCTCAAACAGGTGAGCTCAGCCAATGCCGTAATTACAGAGGAATCATGCTCCTCTCAACTCCATCGAAGGTGTTAACAAGAGTCCTCCTGAACCTGATGCAATATTAATGTTAGATCTACTTGGCAATTACAAATAGTGATGCTTTAAATTTTTAATGTTTTTATAAGTCTATCTTTTAAATTGTGATAATGTTATTTAAACAGTCAAACCATTTTTTAATTAAATTTAATGTGAAAATCAGGTTTTAATGTAAAATTAAAAAAAATTTTATTTAATAAATATCCCTGAAGAAGCTGAAAAATAACCAGCGAATCGTCGGAGGAAAAATATGAAGTAAATTATATTTATTTGCATAAAAAACAACAGACCATTTATCCTAAGCTTAATTGCAACTAACTACATGAAAAACTTGACTCCGCAATACGAAAACAACAAGTGGGTTGCCAGCCCAACCGTTCGTGCGTGGACCAGATAAAGACACTGCAAATCATTGTTGAAAGATCTGTGGAGTGGCGCACAGCACTGAATCTTTTATTCGTTGACCGACAGCATTAGAAGGGACTGCATCTGGGATTCCCTTAAAAAATGAGGTATCTCCCCAAAAATCATCCGTCTGATAAAAGCTCAAATCAAATGTAGGATACTTTACAATGGCACAATATCATCGACCCTCGATACAGTTTCTGGCGTGTGGCCAGATGCCACAAAAGCTCTTGACCAATCCAACCACGGCATTAAATGGACCTTCACCAACCACCTAGAAGACCTGGGTAGCGGATAGGATATAGCTCGTTCTTGTAAAATAGTCGGCAAGTTACCGATTTGTGTGACGTCACGCTGTATTGATCCTTAGTTACCGATTTCGTGAGAACTAGTGTTTGTGTACGTTCAAATTGTTAAAAATTTGGTCGATGATGATAAAGAACTCAAATCGAGAAGAAACGTTATGAAATTGAGTCAAAAGACAAGCAGATGTTTACTTGCATTTATTTTTTTCATGTATGCTAAAATTTTAAAACAAAAAGGTGATGGTCTTGTTATACAAAAGTGATCATACGAATTGTAATATATCAATATATAATATTGTTTGTGGAAATATTCAACAATTATGAATGTTAATAATTTGACACTAAATGATGTGTATCAAAAACTTAGCAAATATTTGTAACCGGGTACTTTTGCATTGCTCTAACATATATATTTTTTGGTTAAATTTCCTTCTTTTATGTAAAAGACCATTCGTTTTAAATTGCATTAACTTGAAAATTAAAACGTTTTAAAACAAACAAAAATATTATACACACAGAAAAAAATCATTGTAAAATCAACTAGAAACATAATGATTTTTCTATCAGTTTCTATCAGAAAAATCAATATTTTTCAAATCCCTTAGTTCATCAGGAGCATTATTTCATTAAGTAATAATCCCTTCTTTTATTTTAGATGACCCAGTGACGAGCAACAGTGATCACTACAAAAACATTTTATTTTATTCCTAGCAAATTTGCTGTATCCCACTAATTTATCCAATATTATGACATAAAAATTTTTTTCTTTAAATATATACCTTTCATGTAAAAAGAAAATTTGTTATTATTTTAATGAGTGGCAAAAAAAACCATAAACAAGACCATTTCTTGTATGTCCCAACTAGTTGTGCCCCCTTAATGCATAAATAATGTCCAAATTTAGTAAACTCGCCGTGGGAAATCTGTAAATTAAATTACTTTGAAATTAAGTAATTTATCATAAATTACTATCCAAATTAAAATTCAATTGGTGTCAGCACTGATTTTTTCGATAAATAATCGACACCTTGTTATGCCATTTCTTTAAACAAAAAATTCGATATCAACAAAAACCGTATAAGAAACGAAATTTGTGAAGAAATGGGGCAGAGTATCTCTTAATTGAAATGTGGATTAATTGAAATTATGTCACCTGTTGCTGGCATGGCATTAAAATTTAAATTAATGATGGCTCAAGTTACTGCAATTTTTTGAAAAGTCTTACATTTTTCCCTTACAACAGACAAAATAACTTTTCCAATGATTTCCTGTTTACGAAAATCCCATTTAAATTGATAGAGCAATGTTGTCTCAAAACACGCAGAGAAAAGACATGGTTGAGACATGATTACTGCAATAATAATTTTTTTACTAAAATTATTGTATTATTTCTGCAAACAAAAATGTTTGCCTTAATAAAGTCATTGTTTACTAATGGTGGTACCAAAAATAACATTATAGTTGAAATCATA
Source organism: Dichetophora obliterata (assembly GCA_963920525.1). NCBI lineage: Eukaryota > Metazoa > Arthropoda > Insecta > Diptera > Sciomyzidae > Dichetophora > Dichetophora obliterata. The sequence goes on along the minus strand of OY986437.1, from coordinate 121,529,364 downwards.
ACATAGTTGAAATCGTCAACATACTATGATTGCCTCTACTATTAGTTGCAACAAAAACGTTGTAGTTCTGTCAATCATGATAAATGTGAATATTATTATAGAGACAAACATATTAGAATCTTGAATGTTTGTCTGAACTATTCTTTGATTGTTGGCAAACGAAGCAGAACATAACCAAAAATCGAATGAATTTATTGTGTCTGAACAGTTTGCTGGAAAAACTTTCACTTCATTCAGACACAATAAGTTTTATCGATTCTTGGGTATGTGCCGTTTCGTTTGTCAACTGTTCAATTATTGTATTTTGTTTTAAATCGCCTGATCCTAAAAACAGCACTCAGAAAAGTGATATTTTCGACTTTAATTGTAGCAAACATGTTTCTTTTTACCGTAAACATATTTCGCAATTCTGACCATATTTTGTTTATCACAAATATTGCTATTTTTGACAATGTACTTAATGAACCATGTTTATGAATGGCATTAGTCAGGCGAGCCGCAGTAGCGGCTGTGGCTTACTGGTAGTGTGCGTGGCTCGTAAGCGAAAAAGCCGCGGTTCAAACCCCAGCTCGGACAGAAAATTTTATGATAAAAATTTTTCAATTGAATTAATATTTCTGTTTAGCCTAGTCAATGGCAAGTATTTGGAGATATCTTAATTAAAAGCTATGGAAATTGGAGTGCATGAAAATAAATAATATTTAATAATATTCTGGATCCTAAAAATAAATTCATAAATATAGTTGCTGCAATCATTCTATTTTTGACCCAATAAGAGAATAATGATTGTTTCAATAATATTTTGGTTCCTACAAAAAAGTTTATTTTCTAAATATGGTTGTTGTAATCATTTTATCATGATCAAAAAAATATTATATGTTTAAGAACATGTTAGCAACAATCATAATCCGAATCATACTATGATCCTCTTAAAACATGGTTGTTCCAACTATGTTTTTTCTCTGCGTGAATAGACTCTATTTTGGCATTCGGATGGCTGTGGGTCCGCGAAAACAATCTTAAAATTATAAACGCTGGAGTTGGTTTTCTAAACAATAAATCAATCAAAGAACAAAATTACAAATTGTGGTTAAAAAAATTGCTTGAATATTTTTATTAAATTTTATATGAAAATACAGGCATTGATGTTGAATTTTAAAACGTGATGATTTTTTCAGTGTATATATTGAATTTGATCAATATTTTGTACCCCATATTTGTAGGCACTGCTCGAATCAGACAGATCTACCTGTAACGCTAATCGTCGTTCTTTTTCGTCGCTTCAAAGACTCAAAACATGCATGAGAAGTAAAACTGGAGAAGAGAGGCTCAAGGGGTTAGCTCTTTTAAATGTTCACAGGCATGTGAAAGTGACCACGGATAAAATATTAAATGCACTAGCTCTTTACGCCTCGTTTTGTGATTTGCCTGAGTGAAATCTCAAATACGACAATTTTTTCCATACACCTTTTTCTAAAAATTGCTGTTGCTTTTTGGTTGCGTCAATTATAACAAGAGAATATAAGATTAAAAATATTGTTATGACAGAAATGAGAATCGAACCCGCACCCTTTCGATTGATAGTCCAACACACTACCGTTTAATCCAAACAACTTCGTTACGCTAATTGCTTCATTCAATATTAAGTATTAACTAAAGCTGTGTCTTTCAGTTTATGACAAAAATATATTAAAAGGATTGTGCATTAGCTATCCTGCATACTCCATTGTGAATGCGTGAAGCTATGATGCAGCAGATCACAATAGTCGATCTTTTCTTAATTGTTTAATTGGGTCTGTTCGAAAATGCATCACAATTTACAAATCGTGGTGCAGTATGCGCACAACTGGCATTTTTTAAGCGTCCCAATTGTAGCGAATGATGAGTTACGCTTGATAAAAACTCATTTACATTTTAGAGTATTTGAAGTTTGCAGTGCTGCAAAATGGGCCTTTTTCGTTTATGCTTAAAAGCAGTTTGCGCATCATGATGTTTTTCCGAACAGACCAATTGTGCATTAGCTATCCAAACAACAAAAGAAGCAAGGTTCCATTGAAGGGGTTGAAAATTATAACAATATGCCAATTGTTTTAGGTGTAGATTTTAATTGCGAATTCAGACGTGGATGTTCATACACACTTTAGGCCGGTGGTCTAGCGCTCGAAAATTTAAGGTATTTTTAGGATTTTTTTAAAAAGTTAAAATATTAAACAACGATATGTAAACTCTTAATGTATATTGTAACACTCATCCATAGCGGCCGTAGCCTAGTAGGTAGAGTGCGTGACCCCTAAGCTAAGGAACTGCGGTAGACCGGGTTCAATTCCAGCTCAGACAGAAAGTTTTTTCAATTGAAATAATTTTGCTGTTCGGTCGTCACCTCTCTGCAGACAATGGCAAACCTCTGAGGGCTGAAATGGCCAGCTTATTTTTTTGTAACACTAATTCATCACAAACAAAATTTTTTTATTTAATTCAAAAATTGTTGACCTTTTTAAAAATGGCGCTCAATGAGACGCTGTCTAGGAAAAGGTGCATGGGCGTTGTTGTAGATTTTGACTTTTCTATTTATCTGAAAAATATAAACCAAGAATATTATTAATCACTATGAGTGCAGCTATGGCTGGCACTAGAAAGAAAAAATATTAAAAATTAACAGAATGACGCGCTTTTGAAAATTAAGTTCTTAAAACAGCTTGTTTTCTACCGGTTATTAAGTGTAATATATAGGGTGTTTTTGAAATAAACTTTGATTCTAGTTCCAGGGATAGCCACTGATGTTACGAATAGCATATTTAATTTTCAGATGATTCGGATGGATAGTTATTGTTTTTTCTGCAACACCATGCCGAAAAAAGTAGTTTCGAGATAAGTGAGTAATAAGAGAATGAATCTAGACGAAACACCTGGATTCGCCTAGGTGGCTGGACACCTACTAAAAAAGCTGTAGAAGTGAAAACAATGTCAGAAAGACTTTACTTTTGAAATATATTTATAAAAAAAATCAATTTCAAACAAATTCTAGGCCTTAAACAATGCCGTTTTGATAAATATAATTTGCGAATGATAAGCGATCCAAATATTTGCACAACACGATCAGGCCAACTATTGATGTAATATTTGCTAGAAATATCGTCTATATATACATTACATCTATATAATATACGTTTGATATTTTAGATATTAAAAACCAATAATTTCATTAACATTTTCAAAAATAATTCAAAATTAATGTAAAATTATAATGTAAGGTAATAAAATTTACTGGTGGGAATATTATTATTGTTTTTAGTTAACACTATGGTATTTAAAATTTTTTAATTTACAAATGTTTTTTATTATAAAAACATTAGATTATTAAACTGTAAAAAGCTACGCTTCTCTCGTGTGTCCAGCGACGCATCTGTTTTTTCGCATATTTTTGATAAAACAAATGATCGAAAATTTGAGAAAAGCAAGTTTTTGTCTTGGAGACTCATTTTTAAATATGCATAATTTCGGTTCTTTTTGAGCTATAAACTTATTCCTTTTTTCATTTTTAGGCAAAAGATCTGAATTTTGAGAAAAAAATATTTTTAAAAAAGTTATTAACAAATCTATATTGTTATTAACAATTTAATTGTTTAAATCAAATTTTAACAATTGCTCCTACCTCGTAGCAAGTTTTTTATATTTTTATCGTATTTTCTGTTAAATTTTACATAAAAAACATATTTCCAAAATATGGTAACTGTATTATTTAAACATTAATTAATATAGCACTGCACGTGAAAAAACGGTTTTTCGTTAATAAAAAAAAAATTCGGATCAACAAAAGTAAAATGTAAAAGTTGTCCATAATAAAAATATCTACAATTTCGTCTTAACTATTTTTCGTTATAACCTTAAACTTTTCCAATAAATTGAAAAAATATTGAAATGCACCTTTTTGAAATTTATTTGCCAAACTTTTTTGCTTTATGTCGTTTCTTTTAATAATATAAGTAGTTATTAGCCATTTCGTAACAAATAATATATATTAGCAATCAATGCCGTGAAAGAAGCATAAATGATAGAACATTGTTTTATTAGATAAAAAAATGTATTGTGGTTTCATTAATTTTTGTTGGTAAATATGTATTTGGTTTGTAAAATTGCAATTGCAAAATATATGTAGTTTGCTTCACTTAAAGATTTTTGCAACCGTTTTTTCTCATAGAGTGAAAAATATCTTTGCTTTTAATTCTTGATGATATTGGAATCTTGTGAGCTTCAGCCAAATCGAAGATGTGTTGGTCAATTTTCAACCAAATCCGTGCGCTTTGTAAAAAAACTAACCATATACCTAAAATAAGTAAAGTAGGAGAAAAAAGTTATTTACCGAAAGCATGCAATATGAAATCAGAAACTTAAAGTGAAGTGCTCTTTATGTTAATAGTAGAAATTTCCATTTTTTGAGTTTTTTCGATCCTGGGATTTTCGGAATCTGAAAATACAATCCCGGGATCCCGAAATTAAAGACATTTTTATATCGATTTTTTATTGCCAAAAAGTGCAACACATTCACTTTTATTCTATTATAGTACATATTCTGTATCAAATTGATATTACAAAGAAGTGCAATTTGTACCAATTCAACAGCAAAAAAAAAAAAAAAATAACACAATATTTGACAATCATATATCCTCAGTAATTTATAACTTAGTTTTTGTAATACATGTACAAATACATATATTTTGTTTAGCAGTAACTGCTTACATAAAATTAGTTTATGTCACTATTTAAAGAACAATTTTTTGAAAGTATAATTATTTTTAGATTGATTATTGCTCAATTATCCTTTCATAAATCAATTCAGCTTATAATAAAGATTCTACAGCGCTTAAAACCTGGTGCGCCAAAGTAAATTTAACTACTACTTTAAACACTTTTTTTAGAAACATACTTTTTTAAATCTGGCTACACTACTGCCAACAAACTAATCGACCAATTAAAATTTTTTTAATCTGTTTGTATTGTAGTTCTTTGGAAAATTTGTCTAGGTTTTACACGCAACAATATGGTAAAAAATAATGCAAATTTTTTCACTTTTTTCCACGCTTCGTAATTTTCTTAATTTTCCATTTTGGTAAAAGATGTGCATTCAAGAGTCTTTTTTCGAAAACATTTTATTTTCAGGCGATCTGGAAACACTGATGATATAAAATTAAATTTTTGTGTATGCAATAAAATTTTTTAGAAAACATCTTCTAAAATATGCCTTAATTTTAACCGCTTTGGCCTAAATCCTCCCATTAACTCTATTACATTTAAATTAAAATAAAAAAGTCAATACATTTAAGAAAAAAATATAAATACAACACTCTTTCTATTTAGAGCTCAGCACAATTAATCCTTCTTTTGATCAAAATACGATCTTTAAGACATTAATGCATTAATGGTGTTATCCCCTAAGGCTTTAATTTATTGCTTATAAGACCTGCAGAGTAGAAGAAACGCTCCGCCTCAACGCTTGTTAGTTCGATCATTGATCGTTGAAAGGGGGATATTTGTGATGGTAGTTTAAAAAATTGTATTAGCTATTAAAAAAATTGTTTTCAACAATCCCGGAATTCGAATCTAATAATCCCGGGATATTCGGGTCTTAAAAAAGATTGGGCTCCCGAGATCCCGTTATTGACATTCCTAGTTAACAGCTTACTAAATTTTATTATGCTTTTGTACCGGCTGTTTGGTTAAATATGAACATGATTGAATTGATTTATCGAATTAGAATTAGTTTTCAATTGTTAAATTCTTTTAAATATATAGTTTTCCATTATTAAAATAAAATAAAACTTTTAACTGTTGAAAATACAAAAAAGACAAAAAAACTTAACTATATAACATATGCAATATATTAATAAACAGGTCTTATAACTTAAATTAACTTAATAAACGAAACTTTATAAAAAAATATTAACTTGAATATGAATATGATGGTGTAATTTTTTAAGATGGCCGGGAATTTTTTTTATTTGTGGGGTTTTCAATAACAAAATAAATTAATTAATGATTAGCAGATTGGAAACCATTTCTGGGCAGGTAAACTGGGAATCTTAACATCTGATTCCAAAGCAGTTAAGATAGGTTAAGATGGAAATTTAAATTTTATGTTTCCGGTTTTTAGCTAGTTTCCGGTTAATTTTATTATTGTTAGTTTCTTTGCATTTTTTTTTCAATTCTATTTTTTTGCAGTAAAATTTAAGCAAGCCTCCCATGTAGGATTGCTAATACTCACCCCTAACGCCGACGAGTCATAGCCTTTGCCACTATGGATCGCGAAAAGAGTCTTGAATGGTTTTGTTGAATTTTAAGTCATGCTTGTGTCATACATAGAGTCCTATGTTATTTGCTTATAACCGCAAACCAATACCAATAAAAGCGATAACTGTTCCAAGCAGGAAACCATTACAAGTTATAGGTACTAACCCAAATATTGAGTTTATGAAATTTTTTTCGACACAACATCATCTTCTTATTCCAAAATGTCCTTGAAAATGGCATATTTTTCAAAATTATAAAAATCGTTAAAAATTTGAGCCAAATCAGCTGATAATAGGAAAAACTAAACACATGCAAAAATATTTATAACGCAGTAAATTATTTATATCTGTTGATAATGATTATCTGTTTTTATGTTTATTTCTATTTTATTTTTACCTATAAAATTACTGTCGTTTAGTGCTACCTTTAATTTCATTAGTTGATTATATATTCTATTAAATTCTATTCTATTCTATTATATGTTGTATTAAACTCGATTCCATTAGCAAATGTATGAGACTTAAAAATTTTAGGTATCATATTTAATAAAAAAATGTGGACTTCACATATTGATTACTTACGTAAGGCTTTAAGCACTTGACTTAATGTAATAAAAAGTTTATCTAATATTAAGCTTGAACCAATTACAAATTCTTTTATTAATATTACCAAGGCTACCATTTTGGCAATAACAGACTATGGATTGGTCATTTACGGTAACACAACGAAAATAAATGTACACAAACTACAATCAATCTTAAACTCTGCTGCCAGACTCTCTCTGGGTGCTTTCCGTTCCTCACCAATAAAAAATATTTTGACAGAAGCCGGACTCCCTACTATAGATTACAGACAAACTTACTTAATCCGACGACTGGCATCTCAAATGGCAAAAATTCCTTCTGCAATTTGCTGAGCAGTTGACTTTGCCAAAAAAAAATAATCTCAATGTCAGCCCCAAAAAAATTTTAAAACTGAAAGCTCCACAGTGGGATCTTCAAGCATTCACAATAAATACAACACTGCACAAATGGCAAAAAGAAAACATTAGCCACACTATATTTTTGAAAGAATTCACTGCAATCAGAAACATACTACCCCAAAAACACTCAGTTCGTACGTCTGACCATTTTTTAATTTAAACACTTTCAACTTTTATTTATATTAAGCAATCAATGTTTTTGATAAAACAAAGTTTGTTGTATTCCTAAAGCTTGGAATTTCATTTCTAAGGCCACGTTCATAGTTTTTTTGCAGAGCTGAGAGGTTTCGCTGGAAAATGTTTTGTGTATAAACATATGAAAAAGCTAAGTGTTTATAGTGCAAGCTGACTCCTAGCATAAAGCTAGTTTTCAAATGGTTTTCAGCGCTTACATCTCCATCTTGCTTGCTCACACAAGCAGAAAGCGCGCACTGTAAACACCTAAAAGCTCAAGAAGCTACTTTGTGAAGCGTTGAATAAGCGTTCACTATGATCAAAAAAGATCGAAAACACTGCTTTATGAATCAGCTTCAGCCAAAGCGTCCACTATGAAGGCGGCCTTAGAAATGAGGTTTCAAGCTTTAAGAACACAACAAATTATTTTGTATCAAAAACATTGATTTCTTAATATAAATAATAGTTGAAAGTGTTGATATTAAAAAATGACCAGGAGTACGAACTGAGTGTTGTTGGGGTAGTATACAGAGATTCAAAATTTATATTAACAGCACGGCTAAAAATCTTGGACGGAATTTTAAACTTTTTGGATTACATATATAACAACACCAAAAAAAATATTACTTTTAAATCCAAGGAAAAGTTTAAAATTTTCTTACCCAAAAAAGATTAGTTTTTAATCCGCAAAAAAATTTAAAAAAGCAATATAAACATCAACTTAAAATAAAAAAACTTTTCTGGCCAGTTCATGATTTGAACACACGTCCTCTGATGAGCTGGTCCAACACATTATTCACTTGTCCATTTCAGTTGTTAAAACGGTTTCGCTTATTTTGCATCATTACGAAAGCAAGTAAGCTTGTAGTAAGTTAGCAAGCAAGCAGAAATGTGGGTTCGAGACCCAGCTAAATTAAACTAAGATAAAAAAATTTCTGACTGGCTCGTGATTTGAACACATGTCCTCTGATGTGCTGATCTAACACCTTATTCACACGTCCAACTAAGTTGTTGATAAGGTTTCGCTTATTTTTCATCATTACGAATGCAAGTAAGTTCCTTTCAGGAACGTGGGATTGAGACCCAGCAAAATTAAACTAAAGTAGGGATTAAAAAATAGTACTTTTTGGATTAAAAATTCATTTAAACCAAAGTTTGGATTAAAAAGTAGTTCAAAATTTTTAACCTTGTGATGGATCGAAAAGCAATACAACGACTGGTTTTAGCGTTGTCCACGAAAATGGTGAAATTATTAAACTTGCAATACTCTCAAACTACGCCTCCGATGTCTCAGCTGAAGCAGAACCCATCATGACATCAGTTAAGTACGCTCAAAAAGGAAACCAAAATATAATAGTTTGCTCTGATTCACTTCCACAGTTGAAGCAGTACAAAATGTTAACTACAACAACTCAATTATTAACGAAGTGAGAGATATCCATATTTGCCACAAAACGCGCATCCAATTATTATGGATTCCTAGTCATATTGACATTACAGGAAACACGTATGCAGACGATGCAGCAAAACTAGCAACCAGGGACCGAAGTACAGCATCCGCGATCGAGTAAAATTGTGCAAGATTGATAGGCACTTGTCTCGTCGTGCCCTTCGTAATTTTGCTCGATCATGGATGCTGTACTTCCGCCCCAGGTCACCATTGATTCTTCAATATTGTATCAACAAAAAAGATCTGTGCAAAATTTCAAATGCCATCTGCGCTACCTTAAACGGATTAAACTGATCCCACATTTACAAAACCTTTAACCCAAACGAAATTCCTAAGAACCTAGGGGCTCTTCCACGCAGAGACTGCGTTGCTTTTACCAGATTCCGAATTATACACACTAGATCAACAGACAAACCAACACCAGCATTATGACTTATGTGCCAAGACGCTAGGATATCCGTAAATCATGTATTATATGAATTCCCAAGAGTAAATCTTCAAATACACTATATAACAGCAATATTACAAACAGTATCAGAACAAAAACCAATTAATTTCTCAATTCTTTTAAAACAAGCTGGTATTTTCTACGATACATTTAAAAACTAATCTTATATTTAAAATCTAATAAATAAATTTTATCTCATTGAATAAAACTGATAGCTGAAGGCTTAAGTTGCTATTCTATTTAAGTTTACTTAAGCATTATAATTTATCACTATCTTTTAATTGAATAAAAAAAAAAAATGCGATTAAATAAAAAAAAATCATGAAATTTCAAGTTTGTGGGTTAAATTCTTCCACAAATTCAACCGTTATTAAACAAATAAGTACACAGTTGGATAAGGCGTACAATTTTTCTTCTGTATTGATAAATTCTTTTCGTTTTTTTTTGCCATTAAATAGTGATTAAAAATCAATAAGTGAAATTTAAAAAAAAATGCACATCAAAAACACTTTTTTAGCTGGCGTCAACTCAGTTTATACAAATTCGAAAAATTTTTTCCATCCTTCGTTACCTTCAAATATGGTGTATTCATGATCTGCCTGCAGAGGGAGGAGATGGGATACTTTTGCAAAATGTATGGAGCAAATATTCAGTGAAATAAAGACCCTACTACCCACATTCTTAGAATCAGAGTACGTTCGTTACTCATCTTGAATTTTTGACTGTGAACAACATTTGTTTTGTATTTTTATCTTTAGATACTACTAAAAAAAAAATACAATATAAGCAAGCTAATTTAATATATAATGATAATGCTCATACCTTTTATTTTATAATTGCCAAAACAAAAATTTATTGAATGAAATTAAATGAAAAGCACCATTTAACCGAACTAACAACTTAATAATAGATCTACATTTTGCCATACTGCTCCGAAATTAGGCTATAAATATAAAGAAGATTTGAATATTTCAGTTAATAAGGCACGTCATAATGAAAATGTGGCTGCTGTTATTACTTCACATTTCTGTGGCCACCGCGCAAACAACTACTAACTGTGAGATACGTCCTAAACTCCCAGTAAGTTTCATTCAGTCGAAATACACTTTTAATTATCGTTTTACTTTAAGCAGAAAGTAATAGAATGTTGCAAGTTTCCGCTTCCGATTTGGCAGAACTATGGTACAGAATGTTCACAATACAGCAATGGCCTTAGCAAGATCATGAATCCGGTAGGTATAGGAAAAATTTAAAATATTATTGTATAAACAATTTTCAAACTCTGCACAGTGCATTCTGGATTGCGTTTTTAATGTATCTAAGGTCTTGGAGAGTGACGTACTCAACATGGCGAATGCTCGTACCATGATATCAAAACTTTACGAAGGTAGTCCGGACTTTATTCAGGCTTATAATTTAGGTTTCGAAAAATGTCAGGAATCGATGAAAAAAAAGCTTGATCAATTTAAGAATATGGATCGCGGATCACTCACAAAATTACGCGGCCCATCTAACTGCAGATCGCTACCGATGCTGTATGCTTTGTGTTTTCATAAAGAAGCCTTCATCAATTGCCCAGCTTTTGCCTGGACAAGTTCAACAGAATGCGAAAATGCCAAAAACTATGCCTTGAATTGTGATCGTGGTTCTTTGGGTGGAAAGAAACGGTCTAAGTTCGCTAAATCATTTACTGCTACTAGTTTGAGCCCAAATAGACAAATATTTGACGTGTAAAAAACATGTAAAAATGCTGACCCAAAGTATTATCTACGTATTAAACGAGATAAAGTTTATAATAAGTTTATGCTATATAAAGAAACAAAGTTTATTTTTTGTATATCATATTTCTCAACATATGGAAAGGAACAATTTAATACACTCCCCGAAGTATATATAAAGGCACCCTCAATTTGTTTAATAACAACACATAAAAGGTTTATTATTTTTTTAAATTCATAAGGTTCAAGTTTATTTTTTCACTTTAATAAAAGCATATTGAAAACCTAAACAAGTTTGTTCTAATTCTCACAAAATAAAATCAAAAAATTAGATACGAAATATACAGGGTCCGCCAAATAACTTTTTTTTTTGAAAATTCTATAAAAAAAAACTACTAGATATTTTCTCAAATTCCTTTTTTTATTTGAAAGTACAATCCTTCCGGTTAATAATGAAAAATAATTTCATTCAAACGGCTGCGTCGGCTGGCCATGCAGTAGCCTACACGATTGGTCCAATTTTTAAGCACATTATCGATTGTGTGCAACTGTATTTCACCAATGGCTTCACGAATATTGTCCTTTGAAGCGTCAATTGTCTCTGGCTTGCCGGCGTAACACTTATCTTTGAGGGAACACCAAACAAATAATAGTCCAACGGTGTCAAATCGTTCAACATGGCCCGATAACGATCGCCATTGACTGTAACGGCTACTCTTTGCTCATTTTCGAAGAAAAATGGCCCAATTATGCCTCTGGACCAAAATCCGCACCAAACAGTGACTCGTTTTGGGTGCAGCGGCTTTTCAATGTATGCGTGCGGGTTTTTTGTGCCCCAAATGCGACAATTTTGCTTGTTTACATACCCGCCAAGATCAAAATGAGCTTCATCTGAAAAGATGATTTTTTTGGCAAAATCGGCACCTTATGTAAGTCGATCGCAGGCCCACTTAGCGAAGCGAAAACGTATTGGATGGTCAGTTGGCTTCAACTCCTGAACCAATTGGACTTTGTATGGCGTCATTCCAAGGTCTTTATGCAAAATTCGTCTCAATGATGTCTCCGAAATGTTCAATTGTTGAGAACGACGGTGAATTGATGTTGATGGCGCTTCACGCACACTTTCTGCCACAGCAGCAATATTCTCGGGTGTACGCACTGCTTTTGGCTTTTCACGCTTTGGTTTATCGATGAGGATGCCAGTTTCTTTCACTTTTTTCACAAGATAACGAGCATACGGAGCTGACGGTGCTTCTCTTCTTCCCAAAATCCGTACGCAATTTTCGCACACATTCTGCAACATTACCATGATTTTCAAAGTAATGTCGCAATATTTCCCAGCGTTGTTCAAGCGTATAAACAACCATATTCGTTCAGCGGAAGGATAAAACTAATTATCTGTTGAATCAGACATGAGCTAAGTGTTACCATTCACGAAATAAGCATTAGTTGAAAAAAAAGTTAGATGGCGGACCCTGTATAAGAAGCACATTACGATATTTTTTGAAATTTAAAGAACGTTATAAAATTTAAAAACTGTTGGTGGATGCAGATTAAATTTTCTTCAACTGTTTGTAGGTTTCATCTAGTAGCTTTTTTACATGTGTATACTGGCTTCTATGTTAAAAAACTTTGGCTGGCAATATAGCCCACAAATTCGCTATCGCGCTTAGATCAGTCCCGATCGTTGGCCAATGCAGAGTCGGGATATCTCGGGATTCTAAATATTGTACTGTTTTCCTTGAACGACGAATCGGTGCATTATTCTGCTGAAATATGAATTAGGCCCTACTCACTCCAAAACCCGTCGGTAAATTCCACTGATATATGCGGCCACTTTACTGTCAGTACTGTCAGTTGTTGCACAGTTACTATTTTTTTGTTTGAAATTACCGATCAAAAGTTGTAACTTAGCAATTGTGACAGTAAATTTTAACGTTTCCAACAGTTAAAGGCGGTCGTTAATATTAACATTTTGTCGGTAAATTTAAACGTTATTTACGTTCACTTTATACCCGTCAATACCATTGTTGTTGTACAGTTAATATTTCTTTGTTTCAAATTACCGAGCAAAAATTATAACTATACAATTGTGACAGTACATCTTAACGTTTCGAACAGCTAAAGTTAGCAGTTAATATTTTTTTCATCGACCATGTTTTCTCATACAAATATGTTCTAAAAATTTTTAAAGTAAATACATAGCAGAGGTGTTATGGAGTATAATTAATGCTCGTATCTTTTTCGACAAAAAAAAGGACAACAACTTGATTTTTGAGGTTTTTAAGGGACATCGAAATTAAAAAAAAGGAAAAATACGGGACACATTTTTAATACGTTTTTTCTAAATGTACAGAAATTCATACATTTATACAGGGTTGTCAATATTCGAAGCGCCCATCTGGCAACGCTGTAACTTTCCGCAGTGATGCCAAATCGACTAATGACATACCGCGTTTGAAGCGTCATTCCAAGCAAATGTTTACAATGGAACAGTACACGCCACGCGAACGCTCTAAAATTGTTGAAATTTACATTCAACAAAACAAGTCAATAGTGAAAACTCAACTCAATGAGCGATGAAGCTCATTTTCAGTTGAACGGAACGGTAAACAAACAAAATTGCCGTATTTATGCCACTGAAAATCCACAAGAGATTCAAGAGGTACCTCTTCACGATGTAAAAGTCACTGTTTGGTGCGGCGTTTGTGCTAAAATGCTCATTGGGCCGTTCTTTTTCGAAGATGATAATGGCCACAGAGTTACTGTCAATCAGGAGCGTTATCGCGATATGATAAACAATTTTTTCATGCCAATCGTTCATCGAAAGCGTATCAGGCACTACTGGTTTCAACAAAACGGCGAGCCACCACACACAAGCCGCACTACAATCGATTTTTTGAAGCAATTGTTCCCTGGCCGTTTGATGTCAAAAAATGGTGATTTCGATTGGCCGCCAAGATCACCAGATTTAACGCCTCCAGACTTCTTTTTGTGGGCTTATTTGAAATCAAAGGTTTACGTCAACAAGCCAAAGACCCTAGAAGAGCTGAAAACCAACATCCGTCAAGAAATAACCGCCATTCCCATCGAAATGTTGAAGAAAACCATGGAAAATGCTGCAAAACGGGCACAATATGTCGTAGAGGCCAATGGCGACCATTTACGAGATATCATATTCAAGAAATAATGTAAGCAAATCTACTTGAACCCAATTAAATGATATTCATGACGAACAGACAAAAAGTTGTGGTTTCTTTGATTTATTTAAAAATAAAATGGGCGCTTCGAATATTGGCAACCCTGTAAATGATTTAAAAGTGAATATTAATTGCTTTGAATATGAAATCAATGCATTTCCATCGTCGCTGTCATCTTCCGAATCGTATCCAATGGTTTCGCCACTTTTATTCAGATATTTATTTTTTTGAAGCGATTGATTGAAGCAAATTTGGGAGTGATGTTTGGGAGTGATGTTTTCCTTTTCATATTGAAAATGATGTTGTTTCTTTGGAAAATATTAATAATTGTTTCGTTGGAGCAATTGATTGTTTTAACCTGACCTAAAGCTCAAGAAACGACTTTAAACTATCAAACAACTAGAATTTGCATTTAAATCATAGAAAATCAACATAATAAATAAAAAGGTCATATTGAAAAATTTAATTGACAATTATGTTTGCCACTCATTTTGTAAAATTGGTAGCTTGCGTTGGTCACATTTCGTGTCTATTATTTGCTGCAATATAGCCTGTCGTTATGAATCATATCCCAGTAAACCAAGTTGCAAGTTTTTAAAGGAAAAAAATAGTTTAAATTGGCAAATAATGTTTTTAAAGATCAAATAAGAAATTTAAGGGTCAAATAATTGATTTAAGGGACAAATAAGGGATTTTGAAAATTTTCAAGGGACAGCGTTTTTGACACTAAAAAAAGGGACAATCCCGTAAAAATAAGGACAGATGCGAGCATTAGGTATATAAACAGAATAAGTGGAAACGAAAATAAATGTGATGCAAAATAAATGAATGTCTTCTTGTCAGTCAGACATACTGCACAAATTTTTACTCAACAACTTGCGCGGTAAAACTACTATAAAATTGTAGCCTATTGCAACAAATTGTTGAATTACTATATTCAACTATATCCAAAATTCTAACGCTGACGCTTTTGTTTCTCTAAAGCTTTATCCCTCCAATATTTATGAACCATCGGGACCATCCAAATTAAATTTTTTTGTCATTGCACACATCTGTTTTCTACTAATTGCGCGATGGGGTAAGTTATGGCAAAAGTGGATATTTATTAAAAAATAAATTTCAAGGTTCAAAGTGATATTTTGGAAATAATTGTTGAAAAATATTGTTCCGTTTGCACGTAATGCACTTTGAAAATTTTTGAAAGTTTTTTGTGCCTTATTTTTAAAAAAATTTAGAAAACTACGATATAACCTTCTTGTTCACACACATTCTTGACTCACATTTTTTGAGGTAGTGTTTCTTTATAAAGGGTGGTTAAAATTTAAGGGCCGATGTTGAATGTGAACCACACCGAAACGTCAAATTTTTTTCTGCATTTCATTTGATATTTCTCAATTTCAGACTAATTCAATTTGAACCATGGAGAGACATACAATCGAGCAACGCGTAAAAGTTATTCAGGCTTATTATGAAAATGGACGTTCAAATCAAAATGCATATCGTGCACTTCGTGATTTTTTCGGTCAATATAATCGTCCAAATGTACGTAAAATCGGAAAAATCGTGCAAAAAATTGAGCAAACCGGGTCTGTAGGAGATGTGAGAACACCAGTTCATGCTAGTACAGCTCGTACTGCAGAAAATATTGCTGCTGTTCGCGATAGTGTGGCTGAAGAGCTGTCCACCTCAACTCGTCATCGTGCCCAACAATTGCACCTCTCACGCTCGTCGTTGATGAACATTATGCATAAAGACTTGCATTTACACGCTAACAAGGTGAAATTGACTCAAGAACTAAAGCCTCTTGACCATTTCAAACGTCGTCAATGGTCAGAGTGGTGGCAAGAAATGGCAACAGTGGATGATCAATTTTCGAAGAAAATCATCTTCAGTGATGGGCAAATGATAATCCAAGAGTGATTGTTGGAAAACCAATGCACCCACAAAGAGTGACTGTTTGGTGCGGTTTATGGGCTGGCGGCATCATCGGGCCGTATTTTTTCCAAAATGAGGCCGGTCGGGCAGTTACTGTGAATGGTGTTCACTATCGTGAGATGATAACGAACTTTTTATGGCCCGAATTGGAAGATATGGATGTGCTAACGAAACAATGGCTCTTTTGCGCGACAAATTCATTGGCCGTGTTATCTCACGTGGTGGCGATGTCAATTGGCCGCCAAGATCATGTGATTTGACACCGTTGGACTTCTTTCTTTGGGGTTATTTGAAAGAAAAGGTGTACGTCGATACAATAGCGTAACTTTATTTTATGCGCCCGCCCGCAGTTTTCTAAAAGCGCCCTGCTATTTACTTTTAGAGTAAAACTATTTTAGGTTATTAGAAACGTAGGAGAAAACAAGAGAACTCTTAACAAAAAAAAAGAGAACAAGAAGAGACTTTTGTAATTCAATAGTCATCATTAGAGAGTATAAAAATATGCACGACAAAAAATTGATTTATGCGCATTAAAAAGCACGAAAAATCGAAAATATGCTCGATGAATTTAAAAATATGCTCGATAAAAATATTTTAAGAGAAAAATTAAACAAAATTGTACATATTTTTGAACAGAATATATATTTCCAATCTTATAAATGTTTTGAATAGCATTTGCTTTAAGCGTTTTAATATGTTGAATTTTTTACGTATACCTATTTTTTTTAAATAAACGTAAAAAATTAAAAATAATATTAACTTGTACTGAGCAACTTCGTTTTCAGTCTTTTTGTTACTATTGAATTAACTTAAAAAAAAACAATATAAAATGCAGTTAAACATTTTTCAAATTTTAGAATGGTAATAAACTACCAAGTGTTGCTTTAAATTCTCCATTGAAAAATTTCTCCGTTTTTCAGTTAAAAACAGAAAAACAGAATATGCAGAAAATCTACGTTCAGCATCGCAAGATGTTGCCAGGCAATATCTCAGGTTTGATAATTCTTCGGGTGAAAGTTTGCTCGCATACTCACTAAAAACTCGTGTGTTTTTAAACAAAATTTTTCGAAGACTTTATGACCTTAAATCCTTCATTACGATGCAATATGCAAATGCATAATTTTATCCTCTCTAGTCATAATATATTACAAGAGTTATATATTATAAATATCTTATTTTATAAATAAATTTATATATTATTTTAAAATTCTATTAAAAAATGCATTCTGTTAAAAAAAGCAATAACGTAAAAAACATTTTTTATAATATCAAATGTAATACAATTTATAGTAAATATTTTAAGATTTGATCACAAATTAGGTTAAAAGAAAACATATATCAATTATTTAAAAATGTTAAACTAACTTAAAGTTTGAAAAAAGGGATCAATAATTTTCTTATTGGTGAAATGATAATTTTAAGATGTTAAGTTTAAGGTACTATTACAGTGTGTAGCTATAAAAAACACCTTTTTTTACCTAGTATTATTAACTTTAATGATTCAAATTTTTTACATGATGAAGAATATGAGGAAATACAAAAAAAATTTTTGTCTCTATAGTTGTTGTTAATTTCCTACAGGGCGTTGAAGTTAGCGTGTTTAAAAAAATGTTGCACATAACAACATTGGTTTCTCGTCTCCAGCATTTACAAGCGTCTGAAAGTAAAAAATCAAAGTGCATTCTTGAGTTAAGGGTTGTAGTTGAACACTCAACCTCCGCAAATAAAAATAAAATAAAAAAATGGCATGCGTTGACAAAAAAAAAAATGTACAAAAATCTCTCTTTTTTGCCGAAACTTTCAGTCATACAAAAAAAATAAAAATTTTTTGGCTTTTTATAGGTCTAGTGCTTAACAGAGTCTATAAAAATCTCAATGAATCAAGATTTATTGAAACCGATCAAGTAGAATTCCAGATATCTTAGAAGCCAATTCGAAAAACCTTGTTTAGAGAAAAACGCGATTAAAGATTTAAAGGATCTTGAATATTACGCGACATGCGAATATTATATATGTTATAACTTTTTTCTATTTGATATTTTTTCTAAAATTTTGCATACGCATTCTTAAGACCTTACAGAACCACATTCTATTGAAAAACTAAAATGGATTTTAAATTTTTTACACACTGTAATAGTACCATAAATATATTGTATTTGACGTTACCTGTTAACTAAAGAATTTAGCTTACGTTACAAAATATAACTGAATGATTAAAATAACATCAGCAGCTGACTTGCTGAAAATATGAAAGCTAACGGGTAAATCGACTTCGACCATAACGAAGTTTTGCCAAACAAAGGTGGCTTTTGCTCAAAAAAATCGGCTTTTTCACGTCAGTTATTGCACCCTGAGAAATCGTCTGTACATGACTTATATTTTATTTAAGCACATATTATTAAATTATTTTTCATTTATTGTTGTTAATTTTAAACAATGATAATTTGCAAAGGAAATAAATATTTTGGTATATCTTAATTTTTTTGGAAACAAACGTCGCACAGTCTAACGTCCCCATTCTTGGCCAAAAAGAGAAGGAGTGATCGTAGAGCTATGAGAACTGGCACGAATATCTTTCTTGGCAAAATTAAGTAATGTTGAAAAAGTTATACAAATCCGCCCTCTGCCACACCCACCTCCCATTTAAACGAAACCCATTTTTGCCTGAAACTTCATTAAGTCTTCTTTCAAAACAGCGAAATTTGCTGCATCAATTTCTTTTGTGTTTTTATCATTAATCATATTTTAGTAACTCAGCCTTGAAAAATACTACCAACAAAAGTAAACTACGTTTTTGTTTAAATTTGTAAGCTTTTTTGATTACAGCAAGGAAATTTTAAAAATTGAGTTGTTTTGTGTTTGTATATCTTCCGTTTTAGTAAGTATTAGCTAGAAATTTGGGTGTAAGACTTGGTGTAACGTAGTTCTAATAATTTTTTCGTGAAAAACTATAGTCAATCTTTCTCAAAATATTTTTTTAAGCATTTTTAAAAATTTGTATCCCGCTTTTAGTGTTTACTTTTATGATAAGATTCAAACCATATGTTAAAAATGTATACAAACACAGTAGTTTGCCAGATATAAGAAATTTAAACTTTATTTTGATATAAAAAAATAGGTTAAATAATATGTGAATAAGAAGAAAAATTTAATTTTTAAAAAATGTAACTTTGACGGCTTGTCATAACGAAACGGTTGCAACTATCAAAATAAATTCATTTTGATTTTTTCACCCAGGATATTTTCTATTGAAATCTAAAAAAAATTGGAAAAAATTAAAACACCGATATTCCATATTTTCGGCCGCATATTTTACACTGCGTGTCGTTCATTTATAGTTTTCATCAAGGGACTTGAGGGCGCCCCTGGCTTAGTTGCGCCCGCCCGCAATGCGGGCTCTGCGGGCCCGCGTTTTACGCCACTGCGTCGATAAGACAGCAACAATTCAAGAGCTAAAGGATGAGATAATTCGGCATATTAATGGCATAGAACCTCAATTATGCCTCAGCGTCATCGAAAATTTGGACCATCGGATAGAGGTGTGCCGCCGAGGTCGCGGTGACCATTTGGCCAATATTTTGTTCTATACATAATTGAACCTTACTAATATTATCATATAAACAAAAATGACAATAATTTCCTAAATAATTTGTGTTTTATTTAAAATCAACATCGGCCCTTAAAATTTAAACAACCTTTATTTAATTTTTTAATTTTAATTAACCTCAAAAAAACGTGTTTTTTTACTTTAAGATTTATAGTTGTGAGTAAAAAAGAGTTGAGGAAAACTTGATTATTGTTAACTAAGGACATTAAAGTTACACTATGTAAAAAAAAGTTGCGCCAATGCTGTTCACTTTCGATATTTCAATTTCTTTATACTAACTTAAATGTCACAAATCTATGATTTTTTGGAGAAAACTAAAAACATATTAAAAGTAGAAATTAATGCAAAAAGAATAAACAGATTTTGTTAATGGGTTTGTTTTTTGTGTTTACCAGTTAACTTTTTCACTTTTTTCGTTATCTGCTATTTTTTAACTACCTCACATTATGGAATGTGGCATATTTAGTGCATATTTAAAAAGTTAAAGTAAATAACATTGCTTTACAGCCAGAAAGTACAGTCACGACGTTTTTGAGATATTGCCCATTGTAGTTTTTTACAAAAAAAAAGAAGAAGTTGGTTCCACTTAATTGCATATATCTCCAGAACCAACAATAATCAAATAAATTATATAACAAATAAAATAAAATTATGAAATTTCATAAAAAAAAGCCTACTTCATTTTTTGATTGAGTTTTTATAGTCTGTTCAAATTAGACAAAAAAAAAATAGTGTTCAGTTAGCATTGAGTTGAAAATTGGTACAGACGTTGGGTTTACCATTACAAAATCTGTAATACGGTAAGTTTTACGTTAAAAGCTAGTGAGAAAAGTGTAGAGCATACAATTATCTACCAAAATGGTCTTCCTAAGAATAACCATTTAGGAGATATAGCGATTCAAAAAGTTGAAAAAGTTGTTAAGTACTTAATACGCACACATTTCGTTATGTACTTGGCACGTTTTTTGTACGTGGTTTCCCCGGTAAGCATACTCCACGAACTATGGTGATCCTGTTTAATGAAATAATATTGTTGTAAATACGAAATGGTTTTATTAGAAATGAACTGATTTAAGATACATGATTTATTAGTGCTTTCTGAAATATATTAGTCTGACTAATAACACTGTGAATGTCCAAAAGTCAAACAAGCTTCAGAATTGACACTTCAGCATAATTCAAGGACGCTACATTCAATAGCGTTAACCGTTTTTTAATGCTTCGGCCCATTTTCGAGAATTTTGAGTTTCAAGGTCAAAAACATGTCAATGCAGTTTTTGTTATAAAATGTTTTTATTAGCTTTAGCGGGTTTATGCCTTTGATGAAACATTAACAATTACCAGGGAAATAATTTTATAGAGCAGTTTAACCCTCAAAACCTTACTCTTAGGGTCCGAATTGACCCCATAATTCAAAAAAGTAAGTGCTTCGTAAAAAAGCCTTTCCTAAACAATATTCCCTTAAAATGATAGCACTAAATAAAAAAACAAATGAATACCCAAAGTAACCAATTTTATATTCACTACGTAAAAAAAACGAGTAAGTACACAACTTCGGAGTTAGCCTCGCATGGCATAGCGATAAGCGGATAAGTAGATAAGCGTCTGGCACACAGTAAAATAAATGGTGATTATGCAAAACATAGTCAAAATAATACAATAAAAATAAGAATAAAACGAATTTACTTTAATACATTAACCGCTCTTGGTCAAGCAATTTTACAACTTCACACCTGTTTTGCCAAAACGTCAAATGCATAATAGAATACACAAAAATTAAAATAAAATATGGTCCAGTTAACCTCGCATGGCATAGCAGTGCATGGCTTAACAGGCGTCACGTCGAAATCTGTTGAATGGAGTTTGCGTGTATCTGATTATGCTCAACATGGCAACGGATGGCAATGCTCAGATAAAAACAGAAATGCATCTCTGACTACATAGATAAACATAGAAGATCTATTAATTTTGATTTCTGTGTATTCTTCTATGTATTTGGCGTTTTGGCAAAACAGTTTTTTTATTGTTTTATTTTGACTTTGTGACTATGTGTTGCATAATCACCACTTATTTGGTTGTGTGCTAGCTGCTTATCTGCGTTGCATGCGCTGCTGTGCCATGCGAGGCTAACTGGGCCAATAGATCTTGTATGTTCATTAGGGGTATTCTATTTTTTTAACCTATGTTTTACATGCCCATTCACGATGAGAAACATTAAAAAAATGTTAACTGCGTTTTTAGTTTTTTATTTCATTCAATAAAGTTCACGCACCAAACGATTTTAAAATTTACATGCGCATATACACACAAACATGTACATTTGCATTGGCAATGTATAGCTGTTGACCGCTTTTGCTATTTGTTTTCGTTTGCTTTTGTTTTGTTTTTGTTGTTTTACTTGAAACACAAACACACAAACATGTACATTTGCATTGGCAATGTATGACCGGTTTTGCTATTGACCGCTTTGCTATTTGTTTTCGTTTGCTTTCTAGTTCTTATAAAAATATTTACCGCTATTTTGCAGTCAGAACTGAGTACTTCTCTGCTTTTATTTTATCTCTGAAACCAAATTGATTGAAGCACTTCAGTTATTTTGTGCTCCTACGAAATATTTTCAGATGTAATAACTGATTTTCAAAATCTGAAACAAAACTTCCAACAAAGCGACAAAAAAATGAAAATTCCTAATATCAAATGGCGCGATGACATGCAGTATTTGTATGACCTTGGACAATACATTAAGTATTATCAAAAACATAACGTTTTTCCGTTCATTAACTTTCGAGTTTTACCATCGCTCAGTAACGCCCGTTGGAACTCCAGAGCTATTCTTGCATTGCTCACATTTATACTCCTTCCCAATCACAGAGAAAAACTTTTACCACTTTGTCAATTTATATGCAGTGCATGGTACGAAGTATGGTTTTCCGACCAACGTTTTCGCAACAATAATTTTGAATGCTTGGAAGAATCTGTGAAGCCGTTCAAAACTGCACATCAATGTTTAAATAGACACTGGGTGAAGGAAGATTCAGCCATTCCAAATTTAAAACGGTCTAATATATGTGCCGAACGAGCCATTAAAGAAGTGAAAGATTTATACAGTACGACCTCGCTCAACGCAACCCTCGCTACACGCAACTCCTCGATAATCTCAACACCCAAATTGTACGCAAAGTATAAATTGCAACAAAGTGCAGACCAAAATTTCCCAATTTTTAAAAAAATAAATTGAATAAAATGAAATTATGTTTCTGAACCTAAATTTTTCGATTCACTTTAATTTGAATGTGTAGAAAATGCATATTTTTTTTTTGGAAATAGGTCTATTGGCCAATATAAAATTTATCCTCGGTTTTTGCAATAACCTCAGATTTCGCAATTGGCTTGAATTTAATTGGTTGCGTTGAGCGAGGTCGTACTGTATTCGTTTTGTAAAAATGGACGAACCTTGAATTTGAAATTTATTTCTTCTAATGTCAAATTAAATAATAAATAAAAATATTTCCAATGTAAGAATTTTTCATTTTCGTTTTCAAGTAAAACAACAAAAACAAAACAAAAGCAAACGAAAAGAAATAGCAAAAGCGGTCAATAGCTATACATTGCCAATGCAAATGTACATGTTTGTGTGTATATGCGCATGTAAATTTTAAAATCGTTTGGTGCGTGAACTTTTTTGAATGAAATAAAAAACTAAAAACGCAGTTATGATTTTTTTAATGTTTCTCATCGTTTACAGCCATGTAAATTTAAAAAAAAAAAAAAAAGTCATAATAGAATACCCCTAATGTTCATCTATGCAGTCAGAGATGCATTTCTGTTTTTATCTGAGCATTGCCATGCGATGCCATGTTGAGCATAATCAGATACACGCAAATCAAATTAAAAAGATTTCAATGTGACACTTTTTAAGCCATGCACTCCAGAAGTGTCCGACCGAATATTCGGTTTCGGTTTCGGTTACGGCCAGTTTCGGCTTTTTTTGTCAGTTTCGGCCAGTTTCTAGCCGAAACTTTTGGTAAAAACTTCTTGCATCAGTCAATTAATTCAAATACAAAAATATTTACAAAGCATTGTACAAAACAAAAACTATGAATTCGTCTATAATTTGATTTCTCGTTTTAACGCAATACATTTTGGTTAATTTTATTCTATCATCTCTATTGCAATTAATATTAACGTTTTATAGGTACTGAAAACAAAAATGATAATTAAACTTCCGAACGAATTCGGTGTGTGTGGAATAAAGGAAAAGAAAACGAAATATTTTTTATTTTTATAATACTAGACCTTTGAAAAAAACAATAATACTTTGTTTTATAGTTCTATATATTGTAGGTGCATACTTCTTTGAGTGTGTACAGAATATATAAAGTATGCAATGATTATGTAATAAAAAATAAAATAAAAAATTATCTAATTTATTATTATAGTCACTTACTATAGTTACTTCAGCTAATTATTATAAACTTCAATATTATTATGTTTTCCTTTTTACATTGAAAATATTGTTGTTTTTGTTTCTTTGGAAAAAATTGGTTATAGCAATGAATTGTTCTAACCTGACCTAAAGCTCAATAAACGATTTTAAACTATCAAACAACTAGAATTCGTATTTAAAATCAAGAATGATTAAACTATGATTTAAATCATAGAAAATCAACATAATTTATAACAAGGTCATATAGAAAACTTAAATTATTATAAACTTTAATATTCAAATAATACTTTTTAATATTAAATTGTTTTCTTATGTTTATGAAAGTATGTACTTTTGTTTCCTTTTAATAAAAAAAATTATTTGTGACAACTTAAATTTTTATATTAATAACCAGTTTCGGTTTCGGTTTCGGCCGAATATTATAAAATGGCCGAATATTCGGTTTCGGTTTCGGCCAAAATTCTGGTTTCGTTCGGACACTACACTCCAGTTGAAATGTGTGCATATGAAGAACTTAACGACTTTTTCAACTTTTTGAATCTCTATATCTCAGAAATGGTTATTCTTAGAAAGAAAAAGTGTCAAGACCATTAAGGTAGATAAGTTTATGCTTACCACTTTTGCCTTACCAACTTTTAACGTTAAACTTGGAATCGATAGGGACTTTTCACATTTTATTTGTAATGGTGAACCCAACCTCTATACCATTTTTCAGCTCTATGCAAATTTATGCAAACTGAAATATCTATTTCGACCGGACTATTAGTTTCGGTAGAATAAATTAAATTTTATAAAACTGTTCGTGCTTTTCAGAAAAGTTAACAAAAAAAAAAAAAAAAATTAATGCAAATTTTGTTAAGAAGCAGAAATATTTTGTTTATTTTGATATTTTTTACTAAAGTACTAATCCGAAAAAGTAAGCTATTGTTGAAGAAAATCTATTGAGAAAAGGAAAAGTTGTGTTTAATTGAACGAAGGCACGCAAATTGAGTGATTGTTTTTTTATGCATTTCGTATTATTTTACTGTCACATAAATAAATAACAAGTAAAGGTTGTTGCAAACTAATTTTTTTTATTTTTAATTTTTATTGTCCATACGGCATAAGTATGTCGTTTAATTACAAAACAGTGTCTACTCAAAAATTAAAAAATTTTAAAACTAATTGTATAATATTTAGCGGTTGAAGACACATACAAACCATGTAGTTTGATTTCCCGAGTAAAAATATGAGCAGCCGATCAGCGGTCGATCATGGGTCGCACGGCCTTACAAGGGTCAAAGATGGCCTAAAAATAATCCAAAAAGCCCAGCGGCCGAAAGCTGGCTCAAACAACGACCGTATAAGGCCTAAATTAAGTTGTATGGCCGCTGTACGACCGCTGTTAAATTTTCAAAACTGTTATTTAACAAACGTATGCGCAACATCAAAATCAAGCCTTACTTGGCGATGTTAATATTATCGCCACTTGTGAGTGGCGCAAAACGTTTTTTGTATATGAAGTTAGTTGTTTAAATGTAATGCCCCATTAAATTTTCAATTAAAGCAGTGTAATTTTTTTAGCTGATTACAATTAATGGTAATGAAAAAAGATTAATTAAATACTGATAATTTATTAAAAAATTTTTTTAATTAGTTTTACATTAATTTATTTCCGCATAAAGTTCCAATTGAAAACCTGCTTTTCATTGCAGAATAATCACTTCTCGGCCGATGTACAGGCCGATGCCAAAAAGTACATCAAATAACCCTTGTTCGACCCTCGTACGGCAGAGAAAAATATTTAAAATTAGGCCTTGCACGGCCGCTGTTTGGCCTTAGTTAAAAAAGTTTTTATTTTTACTCGAGTTGTCTTAACAGTTCTTTTCCTTTAAATATGATATAAAAAACCATACTAATGAGAAACAAATTAAGTTTATTCCTAATAACTACGCCAATTTTAATGTCATTCAAATTAAAGATTGATAGTACCTACTCAGTATTGTTATAGTGTCTGAGGTGCTGAGGTTTACCTCATAATAAATAAATGTAAGCTTTTAAGTTGTATCTCATTTATTGATCAGAAAAAGATAATGAACTAAAAAAAATTATAAATTAAAAATAAATTATAAATTATAAATTATAAATTATAAATTATAAATTATAAATTATAAATTATAAATTATAAATTATAAATTATAAATTATAAATTATAAATTATAAATTATAAATTATAAATTATAAATTATAAATTATAAATTATAAATTATAAATTATAAATTATAAATTATAAATTATAAATTATAAATTATAAATTATAAATTATAAATTATAAATTATAAATTATAAATTATAAATTATAAATTATAAATTATAAATTATAAATTATAAATTATAAATTATAAATTATAAATTATAAATTATAAATTATAAATTATAAATTATAAATTATAAATTATAAATTATAAATTATAAATTATAAATTATAAATTATAAATTATAAATTATAAATTATAAATTATAAATTATAAATTATAAATTATAAATTATAAATTATAAATTATAAATTATAAATTATAAATTATAAATTATAAATTATAAATTATAAATTATAAATTATAAATTATAAATTATAAATTATAAATTATAAATTATAAATTATAAATTATAAATTATAAATTATAAATTATCGTCATCTTGTTCGTTCGTGCAGTAGAAACACTTCAATTCAATGTTTGCGATATTGAAAACTTAAATAGTAAGAAAACTTGGCACAAATAAAACAGTGTTCTTTTGTCTTAAATTTTTAATTTATTTTTATCCTTTTTTGTTTTTTTCTACGTTATTAACTACCATTTCAAAAAATCTACTACTCTATTCACAAAGAAACACCGGATTCGCCCAAAATGCTCGATCGCCGGCCGATCAGAACGAACTACGAAATCTTCGTTCGTTCGTGCTGAAAAAGTGTTTCCACTACACGAATAGCGCTCGCGAGCATTTTGAAAAAACCAATGTTTAACAGAAAAGATCGCAAGTATCAAATATTGAATGCAAGGAACACCTACCTCTGGTATGTCAGCAAAAGAAGTGCAATGCTGAGAAGACTGCTAATTTCTTTAATTCTAAATCAGTATTTTATATAGAATCTTGTTTTCAAAATTTGCAAATACGTTGTGAAACCATTTGTTTAAAAAACTTTTTGACATTTTATATTTCTTAAATGATACATACATAAATGATGTTTTTTCACAAAATCTTTCCGCACAAAATCGAGACAATTAAATTATTAATGGAGCTATCAAAATTGTTTTCATGGAAACTTTTTTGATGATTGCTAAAATATTTACTTGATTGAAGGAATTAAAATAAATTAATGCGCTTATATAAAAAAAAAATTCACTGAAAATAGAAAAATCAGTAAACAAGTTTCATGTTTGGTCAATAACTGATCTATAAATACGGGAAGATTTGAACATTGAGTTCAAATAAGAAGACATAGCTATGGGACAGCTCGTTCTATTTACTATACTATACGTTTTTACTTCGCATGTAGCTCCAAACTTTGGGTCGGATCCTCACTTTTCCGTAAGTTAATTGATTTATAAAAATAATTTAAATTTATATTTTAATAAAATTGAAGAAAAAAGAGGATTGTTGTAAGTTTCCGTCTCCAAAGTGGAACAAATATGAGACAGAATGTTTGAAGTACAAGAATGCATTCAATAAGTATGACAATACGGTGAGTTAAAATGTTAAACCATAATAATGGCGTAGTTTATATATAGTTTCCAATTTGACAACAGTGTGCCATGGATTGCATTTTCAATGTATCCCAGGTACTTCAGAAAGACGAACTCAACATGGTGAATGCTCGTAACTTGGTATCAAACCTTTACAATGGCAACCCAGACTTTATTCAAGCCTTTAATAATGCATTAGAAAAATGTCAGACACAAATAAAGCTAAAAATGGATCAACTGAAGGCAGCTGAAGGCAAACCACATGGCTCCAACGACACATTCAATTGCAGACCGCTTCCAATGTTGTATGTTTTATGCACTGTAAGGGAAGTATTCACCAACTGTCCAGCCTCAGCCTGGACCAGTTCAACTGAATGCGAAAATATCAAAAATTACGATCATGATGGCATGCATGGGTAGGCATAAACAATCTAAATTGCTTAAAGCTTATACTGTAAAGGGTTTGGGAAGATCTTTTGGCGTTTCAGAATTTTTAAAAACTGCTAAAATATTTGGATGATAAATAAAAATATGCATATTATGCATTGCATAAACTAAATAAACGTTAAAAATAAAACTCATTTGTTTACAAAAAATCAAATAAAGGTATATAAGTCCGTAGAATAAGTCAATTCTCTTGGTAAATTCTTTTCAAAAAGATTAATTTTGATCTAATGAAACTGTAGCATTCTCTACCTTTGAATAGTCGTTTCGACTTACAGATTTTATGAAATAACTAACTACACACATTTTCCATAGGATTAATCTTTGTAATTTATTGAGAGAAATTGTTGACAAATAAGATTCTTTTAAATGCCACTTTGACAACGGAGATAACAGATACTATAATTAACAACATTTAAATTAAGTTCAAAAACAAATTAAGTTTACAAAACAATTAAAAGCTAAAATTCAAAAATAAAACTTCGAAGGAAAAAGATAGATAAGAAGAAAAAAATGGAGCAGAATAGTTATAGAAGAGTGAAGAAAGAAGGAGGGAAACATTTAGGAAAAATGCTCATAAACTAAATGCTTAAAGGTGTTACCATTGGAAACAAATTTTATGTTAGTATCTAGGTTATGAATACAAAGATCTGACCAGGAAGAACAATCTAAAAAATGAGAGTTTTTCAAACAAGTATCTAGGACTCTATGAACGAATATTTTTATGCAGTAAAATGCAATTTCTACTCGTATATGTATATATAGTCCTTATTCGTATGGGGAAAATTCTTTTTCCTGATCTTTTATTACGTACTGGGGTTTTGTTCCTTTACAACACAGAAGTAAACTATAAAATTTTCGTAGCTTCAAGATGACTAATAAGACCTCGTCCATGTAATTTTTTAGAGAAAATACTTACATGGTAAAAACTTCTAAATGCAACGAAAAGCTTATGCGACGACCGTGAGTCAAGCTTTGAATAAACTACTTCCAAATATGTTATTATTGGCATCAGGAGCTGCAAAACTAGTTTACGCCTTATTTCAACGATGACAAAGCTTTCAGAAATTCGAAGGCTGCGTAGCATATAATTAAATTTCCTAACGCAAAAATTATATGCAGCATTAATATGAAATTAATGCAGAACTAATATGACTCTCACATGAGAGAGAAAAGTTTATTATATACCCAAGGTTGGTTACCTTACTAATAATTTGAAGCTCAACGTTGTTGAGGAGAATTGAAGACAAATTTTGAGTACATAGTAAGTTTTTAGAGATAGATAAAACATATGATTGCAATGGGATCAAGCACAGTTCCATGGGAGAGGTAAATGGTGTAGTCCCCCCCCCCCCCAAAACTATTTATAATAATTTATCAAATGACAATAATTGTATCTACAGCTTAATATAATTTTTTTATACATTTTTACTGTATTTCATAATTCTAAATTCGATTATTTCGATTTTTCCCCATGCCTCTGCAAAAGGAAGTAGCACTTCTTTGTATTTACCACTGCAATTTTTCAGAGAACACTTAAAAACGCCACATATTCTCCGTGTAATAATCTTGCTTTATATTTATCGATTTCAAAAAGTTCGAATAGTAAACCAATTTAAATTGCTATGGCAATCATGAAAAAAGGCAGGTGCAATTTTTTAACTCATCCGCAAAGCGAAGTAACAATAGAAGACTTTTCCAACAACCAGAAGCTTAAAACCATTTGTGAAACTAGGTGGGTGGAAAGACACAAATCTGTATTAAGATTTCAAGTAAACTTAAGTTAAACTATAAGTGCATTGGAGAATTTTTCACAATGTAAGGATACAGCAGCTTTAAAAAAAGAATCATTACTATAAAATAGTCTGATGACAACAAACTGTATTGTGTCTTTCAGATTTGATGGGAGCATCTCAGGTTTTGCATCTTGCAAGAAACAAACCTTTTAAATAATGCAGCAATAAGTAATGTCAGCGCTTCAACACCAGAGGACTTCTTTCGAATTTCCATATTCTTCATTTTTATACGAAATCTTCTTCTGCATTTGTACCAAATGACTACAGACCTATAAGTAGACTGCCTGCTCTTGGAAATGTCTTTGAACGTATTATGGCTAACCAAGTTTCTGAATACCTAAAATCAAATAAGCTACTATCACCGCTGCAGTCTGGTTTTAGAACTGGACACAGTTGTGCATCTGCTGCAGTTAAAATTTTTGATGACATCAGAATTAATTATGATCAAAACTATCTCACTCTACTGTGCCTGATCGACTTCTCTAAAGCGTTTGATTCAGTCAATCATTCACTTCTTTGTGAGATGCTAAGAAAATTCTTTAAGTTTAGTTCTAGTTCTGTAAATCTAATATCTAACAATTTGGAAGGTAGGATGCAACGGGTTAAAGTAGGAAATGTTTATACGTCTCTTAGAGCAGTTCACACTGGAGTTCCTCAAGGATCTATCCTGGGTCCACTCCTCTTCTCTATATTTATTAATGATTTTTTTTCAGTTTGTAAATTCGCATCTGTTCACGCTTACGCAGACGACGTTCAACTCTATCTATCGCGACCTACAGAACTCTTAGAAGACTTGACTTATAGACTGAACTATAACTTGACCTCGCTGAATAATTAGGCTAATAAAAACATGCTTCTTATTAATCCCTTAAAATCTAAAGTACTTCCTATTGCTAGGAGTAACTCATGCTTCATTGATATCCCTCCCCTGTTTATTGGAGCTCAGAAATTTGAATTTGTGTTTAAAGCAAAAAATCTAGGATTCATAATTAACTCTAACCTTACTTGTATAGACCACATAAACAACACTATAGGGGAAATTTATGGGACTTTACGTTACTTACGCACTTCTTCAAACTTCACAGCTCTTGAAACTCGTCGCAGACTAGTGGTACAATTAGTAATGCCCCATATTACATTTTTCGACGTCGTATATAGCCAGCTTGATTCAAACTCACAGCATAAACTTCTTGTAGCATTTAATAATGCGGCTTAGTATGTATATGGAGTCAACCGATATGATCACATTTCTTTAAGAAGTAAAGACATTCTTTGAATATTTGAGCATTCGAAAAACTATATTTTTACACAAAATTATCCACACCCATAACCCAGAAAATATTTTTTTAAAACTCCAATTTTTCATAACGAAATTCAAAATATAAGCTTTTTATACAAAAATGGAGGTCAAGTTCGAACCGGAGCAAATTCCACAAAAATCAATTTAATGACTTCAAACTTCGCACAGAGTCTTAAATATTTCAAATTTATTTTGAGTATTAAATTTGTAAAAATCAAAATAAAACCACACCTACCTCCCATACAAACTGACTTAACCAAAACGGGAAAATCTCTTTAAATTCCACGAAATCAATTTAATGACTTCAAATTTCGCACAAAGTCTTAAATATTGAATATTTATTTTGAGAATTAAATTTGTAAAAATCGGATAAAAACCACGCCTACCTCCCATACAAAGTGACTTAACCAAAGCAGGGAAATCTCTAAATATATTTAACAGTTTGCTTAAGACTTTATATATACTCTAATTCGGCCGTGGGGGTATTTTAACTTCGGCCCAGTCGAAGATAATTCCTTACTAGTTTTTAATTTCCGTTTGTATTACTTGAAAGTCAATAAGACCCTTAATTGTAATCAAATATTTGTTTAATTTTTAATGTTCATATCGTATTTTTTATATTTTTGCATTTCCTTTAAAATTTTATCGTTAATTGAAATATTTCTAATGTAATGTT
>OY986437.1:121487180-121494680 GCA_963920525.1 Dichetophora obliterata | reverse complement strand
TAATAATAATAATAATAATAATAATAATAATAATAATAATAATAATAATAATAATAATAATAATAATAATAATAATAATAATAATAATAATAATAATAATATAATAATAATAATAATAATAATAATAATAATAATAATAATAATAATAATAATAATAATAATAATAATAATAATAATAATAATAATAATAATAATAATAATAATAATAATAATAATAATAATAATAATAATAATAATAATAATAATAATAATAATAATAATAATAATAATAATAATAATAATAATAATATAATAATAATAATAATAATAATAATAATAATAATAATAATAATAATAATAATAATAATAATAATAATAATAATAATAATAATAATAATAATAATAATAATAATAATAATAATAATAATAATAATAATAATAATAATAATAATAATAATAATAATAATAATAATAATAATAATAATAATAATAATAATAATAATAATAATAATAATAATAATAATAATAATAATAATAATAATAATAATAATAATAATAATAATAATAATAATAATAATAATAATAATAATAATAATAATAATAATAATAATAATAATAATAATAATAATAATAATAATAATAATAATAATAATAATAATAATAATAATAATAATAATAATAATAATAATAATAATAATAATAATAATAATAATAATAATAATAATAATAATAATAATAATAATAATAATAATAATAATAATAATAATAATAATAATAATAATAATAATAATAATAATAATAATATAATAATAATAATAATAATAATAATAATAATAATAATAATAATAATAATAATAATAATAATAATAATAATAATAATAATAATAATAATAATAATAATAATAATAATAATAATAATAATAATAATAATAATAATAATAATAATAATAATATAATAATAATAATAATAATAATAATAATAATAATAATAATAATAATAATAATAATAATAATAATAATAATAATAATAATAATAATAATAATAATAATAATAATAATAATAATAATAATAATAATAATAATATAATAATAATAATAATAATAATAATAATAATAATAATAATAATAATAATAATAATAATAATAATAATAATATAATATAATAATAATAATAATAATAATAATAATAATAATAATAATAATAATAATAATAATAATAATAATAATAATAATAATAATAATAATAATAATAATAATAATAATAATAATAATAATAATAATAATAATAATAATAATAATAATAATAATAATAATAATAATAATAATAATAATAATAATAATAATAATAATAATAATAATAATAATAATAATAATAATAATAATAATAATAATAATAATAATAATAATAATAATAATAATAATAATAATAATAATAATAATAATAATAATAATAATAATAATAATAATAATAATAATAATAATAATAATAATAATAATAATATAATAATAATAATAATAATAATAATAATAATAATAATAATAATAATAATATAATAATAATAATAATTATAATAATAATAATAATAATAATAATAATAATAATAATAATAATAATAATAATAATAATAATAATAATAATAATAATAATAATAATAATAATAATAATAATAATAATAATAATAATAATAATAATAATAATAATAATAATAATAATAATAATAATAATAATAATAATAATAATAATAATAATAATAATAATAATAATAATAATAATAATAATAATAATAATAATAATAATAATAATAATAATAATAATAATAATAATAATAATAATAATAATAATAATAATAATAATAATAATAAT
The DNA here is from genome assembly GCA_963920525.1 of Dichetophora obliterata. Taxonomy (NCBI): domain Eukaryota; kingdom Metazoa; phylum Arthropoda; class Insecta; order Diptera; family Sciomyzidae; genus Dichetophora; species Dichetophora obliterata. The sequence continues at coordinate 121,492,837 of OY986437.1, read as the reverse complement.
AATAATAATAATAATAATAATAATAATAATAATAATAATAATAATAATAATAATAATAATAATAATAATAATAATAATAATAATAATAATAATAATAATAATAATAATAATAATAATAATAATAATAATAATAATAATAATAATAATAATAATAATAATAATAATAATAATAATAATAATAATAATAATAATAATAATAATAATAATAATAATAATAATAATAATAATAATAATAATAATAATAATAATAATAATAATAATAATAATAATAATAATAATAATAATAATAATAATAATAATAATAATAATAATAATAATAATAATAATAATAATAATAATAATAATAATAATAATAATAATAATAATAATAATAATAATAATAATAATAATAATAATAATAATAATAATAATAATAATAATAATAATAATAATAATAATAATAATAATAATAATAATAATAATAATAATAATAATAATAATAATAATAATAATAATAATAATAATAATAATAATAATAATAATAATAATAATAATAATAATAATAATAATAATAATAATAATAATAATAATAATAATAATAATAATAATAATAATAATAATAATAATAATAATAATAATAATAATAATAATAATAATAATAATAATAATAATAATAATAATAATAATAATAATAATAATAATAATAATAATAATAATAATAATAATAATAATAATAATAATAATAATAATAATAATAATAATAATAATAATAATAATAATAATAATAATAATAATAATAATAATAATAATAATAATAATAATAATAATAATAATAATAATAATAATAATAATAATAATAATAATAATAATAATAATAATAATAATAATAATAATAATAATAATAATAATAATAATAATAATAATAATAATAATAATAATAATAATAATAATAATAATAATAATAATAATAATAATAATAATAATAATAATAATAATAATAATAATAATAATAATAATAATAATAATAATAATAATAATAATAATAATAATAATAATAATAATAATAATAATAATAATAATAATAATAATAATAATAATAATAATAATAATAATAATAATAATAATAATAATAATAATAATAATAATAATAATAATAATAATAATAATAATAATAATAATAATAATAATAATAATAATAATAATAATAATAATAATAATAATAATAATAATAATAATAATAATAATAATAATAATAATAATAATAATAATAATAATAATAATAATAATAATAATAATAATAATAATAATAATAATAATAATAATAATAATAATAATAATAATAATAATAATAATAATAATAATAATAATAATAATAATAATAATAATAATAATAATAATAATAATAATAATAATAATAATAATAATAATAATAATAATAATAATAATAATAATAATAATAATAATAATAATAATAATAATAATAATAATAATAATAATAATAATAATAATAATAATAATAATAATAATAATAATAATAATAATAATAATAATAATAATAATAATAATAATAATAATAATAATAATAATAATAATAATAATAATAATAATAATAATAATAATAATAATAATAATAATAATAATAATAATAATAATAATAATAATAATAATAATAATAATAATAATAATAATAATAATAATAATAATAATAATAATAATAATAATAATAATAATAATAATAATAATAATAATAATAATAATAATAATAATAATAATAATAATAATAATAATAATAATAATAATAATAATAATAATAATAATAATAATAATAATAATAATAATAATAATAATAATAATAATAATAATAATAATAATAATAATAATAATAATAATAATAATAATAATAATAATAATAATAATAATAATAATAATAATAATAATAATAATAATAATAATAATAATAATAATAATAATAATAATAATAATAATAATAATAATAATAATAATAATAATAATAATAATAATAATAATAATAATAATAATAATAATAATAATAATAATAATAATAATAATAATAATAATAATAATAATAATAATAATAATAATAATAATAATAATAATAATAATAATAATAATAATAATAATAATAATAATAATAATAATAATAATAATAATAATAATAATAATAATAATAATAATAATAATAATAATAATAATAATAATAATAATAATAATAATAATAATAATAATAATAATAATAATAATAATAATAATAATAATAATAATAATAATAATAATAATAATAATAATAATAATAATAATAATAATAATAATAATAATAATAATAATAATAATAATAATAATAATAATAATAATAATAATAATAATAATAATAATAATAATAATAATAATAATAATAATAATAATAATAATAATAATAATAATAATAATAATAATAATAATAATAATAATAATAATAATAATAATAATAATAATAATAATAATAATAATAATAATAATAATAATAATAATAATAATAATAATAATAATAATAATAATAATAATAATAATAATAATAATAATAATAATAATAATAATAATAATAATAATAATAATAATAATAATAATAATAATAATAATAATAATAATGATAATAATATTAAAGTTTTTTCTAAATGACCTCTATATTTATTATGTTGACTTTATATGATTTAAATACAAATTCTAAATGTTTGATAGTTTAAATCGTGCCAGTTTCGAGACCAAGCTAGAGGCCAAGTCGTATTTTTTCTTTTATGGTTTCTTGGTTAATTGAAGCTAATAATGTAGTAAAGAAATACTAATTATAAGGGAAAAATAAAATATATAAGTCAGTAAATAGATTGGAATATCTAAAAGGGTACATAGAATCATGTTTGGGCTATTTATTCAGCAGCACAGTTAATAGCTAGCCTACGAGGAGCTCAGGCAATACCAATAGTGAAGATCAAGATCAGTTGGCGGTTAAATAGAGCGGTGAGAAGTCGAGTTTTGTTATGTGGTGACAGTGTGAATATTTCTGCAAGGTGACCTGAGTGTTTTCTTACTGGATAAGTTTTTTTGAAGGGTTCCGACAATTGTTGTGTGTTTAGAAGAAAAGGTGATTATAGAATTTAGATATAAATTATGGCAAATTAAAAACAGAAATTTATTTTAGAATTATTGAAGCAAATAAGGGAATTGAGTTACCTGCATCGAGTAGATAAGGGATTGGAGTCACCTGCTCTAAGGAAATCACAGCCATTGTAGGCTTATGAGAGAATCCAAGTGCAAGGTAGGAAAAATAAAAGAAAGCCCCAGGACATAGATTGAAAAGTGGCTAACACGTATGTTTTCTTTATAGATACGATTACTACGTCCTGAGGTTTTCCCATTAAGTGGATTTTCATATTATTCCGTATCACGGCGTGGCTTAATCGTGGCTTAATATCGTTAATTAAATGCCGACCTCCGCTCGCTTACAAGCAGCCTTAGACCATGGAGCAATAAAGGCCACGGTGGACAAGAGGTTCAGTCACTTGCATATCACGCGGAAGTCCCGGGTTCAAGCCCTGGTCGTGAAATTTTTAATTTAATTAATTTTTTTTTTGAATAGAAAAATCGCGGTTCTATTTTTTTTGTCAAAGAAGCCAAATAGTGCATTTCTTGATGGCTTATTAGTTGCGGTGTTGTATTTTTTTTTGATGCAATATTGATTTTTGCAATCTGCAGTCGCAGATAATTTAATGCTTTCGCTATAGTTCGAAATGGAAATTTTATTAAGCTAAATCTAAATCCGAAATTAAAATACTTCATTATTTAACCTTTTGTTACATGGAAAGCAGAATATATTTAACATCCATGAATTTTATGGTTGGTTGGTTTAGATGGTGATTCTACATGCAAGTAGGATTCAAGTAGCTCTAGTGAGCTGTTTTGATACCATAACCTCGTGTTTCTGTTGGTTGACTGGGCAGCGCACTGCTAGGTTATAACCATCCGGTGCGATTGATGAACGTTAGGAGATTGTTGATTTTTGTTGTTGAGAGTTCCTCTAGGTTGCTGAGGAAGGGCCTGCCAAGCGTTGCTAGTCTGGACCTGGCCAGGGCCGGGCAGGTGCACAGAAAGTGTGTTAGTGTTTCTTTTTCATTTGGGTCATCGCAGCTGCGACAGTGGGTGTTGAAAGGTAATCCGATTCTCTCGGCATGAACTCCGATGCACCAGTGACCCGTAATAATAGCCGTTAATCTGGCTATGTCGCTCCGGGGCTTTGATATCAACTGTTGAGCAAAATCGTAGTCCGTTTTTCCAGGAAGCAGTTCCCGAGGTAGCGGATTAAGAATGTTGCTGTGTCCATATGGTCTATTTCGCCAGTTGTACGACTCTCTGAGTCTGACTGCACTGTTTGTTGCGGTAAGCTTAATGTGTAAATCTATGGGGAGTAAATGTGTCAGGACATTAAGTGCATCAGTGGGGCATGAGCGGATACCCCCCGTGATACCTACGCATGCGGATCGCTGGATCCGAGCTAGTTTAGTTGTGTTGTATGCTTTATTCAGTGCAGGTCACCATACTAATGAACCATACGCCAAGATGGGTCGCACTACTGCTGTGTATAGCCATAAGAGCATTTTAGGTTGAAGACCCCATTTTCTACCAAAGGTTTTCTTGCAGGCGTAGAAGGCTATACAGGCCTTCTTGACCCTTTGTTCGATGTTAGTTTTCCAGCTTAGCTTAGGATCCAGAATGACACCTAGGTATTTTGCGCTACTGGATAGTGTAAGAGGTTGGTTATTGAGCTTTGGAAGGACAAATTGTGGCGCTTTGGTTTTTGTGGTGAATAACATCAGTTCCGTCTTGCTAGGGTTAACTCCTAGGCCGCACCTGGCAGCCCAGACACTGAGTTTTCCCAAAGCAACCTCCATTAGCTCACTGAGCGTAGAGGGGAACAGTCCTGACACCATAACAACCACGTCATCCGCATAAGCCACCACTTTGACCCCATTGCAATTTAGTGTATTAAGAAATTCATTCATGGCGATGAGCCAGAGTAGGGGGGAGATTACTCCTCCTTGCGGAGTACCCCTACTGACAAATCTTGTGAGTTGGCAGCCACCCAGGTCTGCCTGGATTATTCTGTTTCTGAGCATTGAGACTATCCAGTTTCTCACCGGTGCTTGTACGCCAAGGTTGGTAAGAGAATCAAAAATGGCCCTAGTATGAATATTGTTAAAAGCCCTTCAATGTCTAAGAAGGCCGCAAGAGTGTATTGTTTAAAGTATATTGATCTTTCAATGGTGGTAATAACCTCGTGTAGGGCGGTATCTGTGGATCTGCCCTTGAGGTATGCGTGTTGGGCGTTGGATATGTTAGCTCCCTTTAGAACGTCCCTGAGATGAATATCCAGTACACGCTCTAGGGTTTTCAGTGCGAATGATGTGAGGCTTATTGGTCTAAAATCCTTGGCTGATTCGTGACCTCTCCTCCCAGCTTTGGGTATAAATATTACCTTGACTCTTCTCCAGCTCCTTGGAGTGTAGTTAAGGCAAAGACACTTAGTGAAGATAGAGAGTAGAATAGGTGCAACTACATCTTGTAGTTTCTGCAACATTATTGGAAGTATGCCATCGGGACCTGGGGATTTGTATGGAGAGAAGCTGCTT
>OY986437.1:121464692-121482192 GCA_963920525.1 Dichetophora obliterata | reverse complement strand
ACAATTTCTGCGGTGCTAAACGCGTCATCAGAAATCTTTGTGATTGCCCGTGCAAGCGCGTTGACGCACTGCACCATCGGGGCGATGAGATTTGAAGCTTCAATTTCTCATTTTTTTCTTCAATTTCATAATGTCACATTTGTTGTTGTATTTCTGTTTTACTTTAGTTTCTATGCTTATGTTATTATATGTAGTCCAACAGCCTGCTGGAAGTCTGCACTAACAAAGCATGTTTACTGAAGTTGTTTTTAGAATTTTTGCTGATTTTGTTTTCAGCTGTTTCCGTTTGGTCGAGCTCTACCATTTGATTAAAGTTTTTTCTAAATGACCTCTATATTTATTATGTTGACTTTATATGATTTAAAGTAAACATAATAATAATAATAATAATAATAATAATAATAATAATAATAATAATAATAATAATAATAATAATAATAATAATAATAATAATAATAATAATAATAATAATAATAATAATAATAATAATAATAATAATAATAATAATAATAATAATAATAATAATAATAATAATAATAATAATAATAATAATAATAATAATAATAATAATAATAATAATAATAATAATAATAATAATAATAATAATAATAATAATAATAATAATAATAATAATAATAATAATAATAATAATAATAATAATAATAATAATAATAATAATAATAATAATAATAATAATAATAATAATAATAATAATAATAATAATAATAATAATAATAATAATAATAATAATAATAATAATAATAATAATAATAATAATAATAATAATAATAATAATAATAATAATAATAATAATAATAATAATAATATAATAATAATAATAATAATAATAATAATAATAATAATAATAATAATAATAATAATAATAATAATAATAATAATAATAATAATAATAATAATAATAATAATAATAATAATAATAATAATAATAATAATAATAATAATAATAATAATAATAATAATAATATAATAATAATAATAATAATAATAATAATAATAATAATAATAATAATAATAATAATAATAATAATAATAATAATAATAATAATAATAATAATAATAATAATAATAATAATAATAATAATAATAATAATAATAATAATAATAATAATAATAATAATATTAAAGTTTTTTCTAAATTACCTCTATATTTATTATGTTGACTTTATATGATTTAAATACAAATTCTAAATGTTTGATAGTTTAAATCATACTTGATTTTAAATACAAATTCTAGTTGTTTGACAGTTTAAAATCGTTTATCGAGCTTAAGGTCAAAGTTAGAACAATTAATTGTTCTAACGAATTTTTCCAAAGAAACAACAACAACAACAAAGTTTTTCAATATGAAAGGAAAAAAAACCACTAGCAATTGATTTTATTGTACAATTTCTGCGGTGCTAAACGCGTCATCAGAAATCTTTGTGATTGCCCGTGCAAGCGCGTTGACGCACTGCACCATCGGGGCGATGAGATTTTGAAGCTTCAATTTCTCATTTTTTTCTTCAATTTCATAATGTCACATTTGTTGTTGTATTTCTGTTTTACTTTAGTTTCTATGCTTATGTTATTATATGTAGTCCAACAGCCTGCTGGAAGTCTGCACTAACAAAGCATGTTTACTGAAGTTGTTTTTAGAATTTTTGCTGATTTTGTTTTCAGCTGTTTCCGTTTGGTCGAGCTCTACCATTTGATTAAAGTTTTTTCTAAATGACCTCTATATTTATTATGTTGACTTTATATGATTTAAAGTAAACATAATAATAATAATAATAATAATAATAATAATAATAATAATAATAATAATAATAATAATAATAATAATAATAATAATAATAATAATAATAATAATAATAATAATAATAATAATAATAATAATAATAATAATAATAATAATAATAATAATAATAATAATAATAATAATAATAATAATAATAATAATAATAATAATAATAATAATAATAATAATAATAATAATAATAATAATAATAATAATAATAACAATAATAATAATAATAATAATAATAATAATAATAATAATAATAATAATAATAATAATAATAATAATAATAATAATAATAATAATAATAATAATAATAATAATAATAATAATAATAATAATAATAATAATAATAATAATAATAATAATAATAATAATAATAATAATAATAATAATAATAATAATAATAATAATAATAATAATAATAATAATAATAATAATAATAATAATAATAATAATAATAATAATAATAATAATATAATAATAATAATAATAATAATAATAATAATAATAATAATAATAATAATAATAATAATAATAATAATAATAATAATAATAATAATAATAATAATAATAATAATAATAATAATAATAATAATAATAATAATAATAATAATAATAATAATAATAATAATAATAATAATAATAATAATAATAATATAATAATAATAATAATAATAATAATAATAATAATAATAATAATAATAATAATAATAATAATAATAATAATAATAATAATAATAATAATAATAATAATAATAATAATAATAATAATAATAATAATAATAATAATAATAAATAATAATAATAATAATAATAATAATAATAATAATAATAATAATAATAATAATAATAATAATAATAATAATAATAATAATAATAATAATAATAATAATAATAATAATAATAATAATAATAATAATAATAATAATAATAATAATAATAATAATAATAATAATAATAATAATAATAATAATAATAATAATAATAATAATAATAATAATAATAATAATAATAATAATAATAATAATAATAATAATAATAATAATAATAATAATAATAATAATAATAATAATAATAATATAATAATAATAATAATAATAATAATAATAATAATAATAATAATAATAATAATAATAATAATAATAATAATAATAATAATAATAATAATAATAATAATAATAATAATAATAATAATAATAATAATAATAATAATAATAATAATAATAATAATAATAATAATAATAATAATAATAATAATAATAATAATAATAATAATAATAATAATAATAATAATAATAATAATAATAATAATAATAATAATAATAATAATAATAATAATAATAATAATAATAATAATAATAATAATAATAATAATAATAATATAATAATAATAATAATAATAATAATAATAATAATAATAATAATAATAATAATAATAATAATAATAATAATAATAATAATAATAATAATAATAATAATAATAATAATAATAATAATAATAATAATAATAATAATAATAATAATAATAATAATAATAATAATAATAATAATAATAATAATAATAATAATAATAATAATAATAATAATAATAATAATAATAATAATAATAATAATAATAATAATAATAATAATAATAATAATAATAATAATAATAATAATAATAATAATAATAATAATAATAATAATAATAATAATAATAATAATAATAATATAATAATAATAATAATAATAATAATAATAATAATAATAATAATAATAATAATAATAATAATAATAATAATAATAATAATAATAATAATAATAATAATAATAATAATAATAATAATAATAATAATAATAATAATAATAATAATAATAATAATAATAATAATAATAATAATAATAATAATAATAATAATAATAATAATAATAATAATAATAATAATAATAATAATAATAATAATAATAATAATAATAATAATAATAATAATAATAATAATAATAATAATAATAATAATAATAATAATAATAATAATAATAATAATAATAATAATAATAATAATAATAATAATAATAATAATAATAATAATAATAATAATAATAATAATAATAATAATAATAATAATAATAATAATAATAATAATAATAATAATAATAATAATAATAATAATAATAATAATAATAATAATAATAATAATAATAATAATAATAATAATAATAATAATAATAATAATAATAATAATAATAATAATAATAATAATAATAATAATAATAATAATAATAATAATAATAATAATAATAATAATAATAATAATAATAATAATAATAATAATAATAATAATAATAATAATAATAATAATAATAATAATAATAATAATAATAATAATAATAATAATAATAATAATAATAATAATAATAATAATAATAATAATAATAATAATAATAATAATAATAATAATAATAATAATAATAATAATAATAATAATAATAATAATAATAATAATAATAATAATAATAATAATAATAATAATAATAATAATAATAATAATAATAATAATAATAATAATAATAATAATAATAATAATAATAATAATAATAATAATAATAATAATAATAATAATAATAATAATAATAATAATAATAATAATAATAATAATAATAATAATAATAATAATAATAATAATAATAATAATAATAATAATAATAATAATAATAATAATAATAATAATAATAATAATAATAATAATAATAATAATAATAATAATAATAATAATAATAATAATAATAATAATAATAATAATAATAATAATAATAATAATAATAATAATAATAATAATAATAATAATAATAATAATAATAATAATAATAATAATAATAATAATAATAATAATAATAATAATAATAATAATAATAATAATAATAATAATAATAATAATAATAATAATAATAATAATAATAATAATAATAATAATAATAATAATAATAATAATAATAATAATAATAATAATAATAATAATAATAATAATAATAATAATAATAATAATAATAATAATATTAAAGTTTTTTCTAAATTACCTCTATATTTATTATGTTGACTTTATATGATTTAAATACAAATTCTAAATGTTTGATAGTTTAAATCATACTTGATTTTAAATACAAATTCTAGTTGTTTGACAGTTTAAAATCGTTTATCGAGCTTAAGGTCAAAGTTAGAACAATTAATTGTTCTAACGAATTTTTCCAAAGAAACAACAACAACAACAAAGTTTTTCAATATGAAAGGAAAAAAAAACCACTAGCAATTGATTTTATTGTACAATTTCTGCGGTGCTAAACGCGTCATCAGAAATCTTTGTGATTGCCCGTGCAAGCGCGTTGACGCACTGCACCATCGGGGCGATGAGATTTTGAAGCTTCAATTTCTCATTTTTTTCTTCAATTTCATAATGTCACATTTGTTGTTGTATTTCTGTTTTACTTTAGTTTCTATGCTTATGTTATTATATGTAGTCCAACAGCCTGCTGGAAGTCTGCACTAACAAAGCATGTTTACTGAAGTTGTTTTTAGAATTTTTGCTGATTTTGTTTTCAGCTGTTTCCGTTTGGTCGAGCTCTACCATTTGATTAAAGTTTTTTCTAAATGACCTCTATATTTATTATGTTGACTTTATATGATTTAAAGTAAACATAATAATAATAATAATAATAATAATAATAATAATAATAATAATAATAATAATAATAATAATAATAATAATAATAATAATAATAATAATAATAATAATAATAATAATAATAATAATAATAATAATAATAATAATAATAATAATAATAATAATAATAATAATAATAATAATAATAATAATAATAATAATAATAATAATAATAATAATAATAATAATAATAATAATAATAATAATAATAATAATAACAATAATAATAATAATAATAATAATAATAATAATAATAATAATAATAATAATAATAATAATAATAATAATAATAATAATAATAATAATAATAATAATAATAATAATAATAATAATAATAATAATAATAATAATAATAATAATAATAATAATAATAATAATAATAATAATAATAATAATAATAATAATAATAATAATAATAATAATAATAATAATAATAATAATAATAATAATAATAATAATAATAATAATAATAATAATAATAATAATAATAATAATAATAATAATAATAATAATAATAATAATAATAATAATAATAATAATAATAATAATAATAATAATAATAATAATAATAATAATAATAATAATAATAATAATAATAATAATAATAATAATAATAATAATAATAATAATAATAATAATAATAATAATAATAATAATAATAATAATAATAATAATAATAATAATAATAATAATAATAATAATAATAATAATAATAATAATAATAATAATAATAATAATAATAATAATAATAATAATAATAATAATAATAATAATAATAATAATAATAATAATAATAATAATAATAATAATAATAATAATAATAATAATAATAATAATAATAATAATAATAATAATAATAATAATAATAATAATAATAATAATAATAATAATAATAATAATAATAATAATAATAATAATAATAATAATAATAATAATAATAATAATAATAATAATAATAATAATAATAATAATAATAATAATAATAATAATAATAATAATAATAATAATAATAATAATAATAATAATAATAATAATAATAATAATAATAATAATAATAATAATAATAATAATAATAATAATAATAATAATAATAATAATAATAATAATAATAATAATAATAATAATAATAATAATAATAATAATAATAATAATAATAATAATAATAATAATAATAATAATAATAATAATAATAATAATAATAATAATAATAATAATAATAATAATAATAATAATAATAATAATAATAATAATAATAATAATAATAATAATAATAATAATAATAATAATAATAATAATAATAATAATAATAATAATAATAATAATAATAATAATAATAATAATAATAATAATAATAATAATAATAATAATAATAATAATAATAATAATAATAATAATAATAATAATAATAATAATAATAATAATAATAATAATAATAATAATAATAATAATAATAATAATAATAATAATAATAATAATAATAATAATAATAATAATAATAATAATAATAATAATAATAATAATAATAATAATAATAATAATAATAATAATAATAATAATAATAATAATAATAATAATAATAATAATAATAATAATAATAATAATAATAATAATAATAATAATAATAATAATAATAATAATAATAATAATAATAATAATAATAATAATAATAATAATAATAATAATAATAATAATAATAATAATAATAATAATAATAATAATAATAATAATAATAATAATAATAATAATAATAATAATAATAATAATAATAATAATAATAATAATAATAATAATAATAATAATAATAATAATAATAATAATAATAATAATAATAATAATAATAATAATAATAATAATAATAATAATAATAATAATAATAATAATAATAATAATAATAATAATAATAATAATAATAATAATAATAATAATAATAATAATAATAATAATAATAATAATAATAATAATAATAATAATAATAATAATAATAATAATAATAATAATAATAATAATAATAATAATAATAATAATAATAATAATAATAATAATAATAATAATAATAATAATAATAATAATAATAATAATAATAATAATAATAATAATAATAATAATAATAATAATAATAATAATAATAATAATAATAATAATAATAATAATAATAATAATAATAATAATAATAATAATAATAATAATAATAATAATAATAATAATAATAATAATAATAATAATAATAATAATAATAATAATAATAATAATAATAATAATAATAATAATAATAATAATAATAATAATAATAATAATAATAATAATAATAATAATAATAATAATAATAATAATAATAATAATAATAATAATAATAATAATAATAATAATAATAATAATAATAATAATAATAATAATAATAATAATAATAATAATAATAATAATAATAATAATAATAATAATAATAATAATAATAATAATAATAATAATAATAATAATAATAATAATAATAATAATAATAATAATAATAATAATAATAATAATAATAATAATAATAATAATAATAATAATAATAATAATAATAATAATAATAATAATAATAATAATAATAATAATAATAATAATAATAATAATAATAATAATAATAATAATAATAATAATAATAATAATAATAATAATAATAATAATAATAATAATAATAATAATAATAATAATAATAATAATAATAATAATAATAATAATAATAATAATAATAATAATAATAATAATAATAATAATAATAATAATAATAATAATAATAATAATAATAATAATAATAATAATAATAATAATAATAATAATAATAATAATAATAATAATAATAATAATAATAATAATAATAATAGTAATAATAATAATAATAATAATAATAATAATAATAATAATAATAATAATAATAATAATAATAATAATAATAATAATAATAATAATAATAATAATAATAATAATAATAATAATAATAATAATAATAATAATAATAATAATAATAATAATAATAATAATAATAATAATAATAATAATAATAATAATAATAATAATAATAATAATAATAATAATAATAATAATAATAATAATAATAATAATAATAATAATAATAATAATAATAATAATAATAATAATAATAATAATAATAATAATAATAATAATAATAATAATAATAATAATAATAATAATAATAATAATAATAATAATAATAATAATAATAATAATAATAATAATAATAATAATAATAATAATAATAATAATAATAATAATAATAATAATAATAATAATAATAATAATAATAATAATAATAATAATAATTGTTAAGGATCGCTGCTATTTTTATAGATTAATTCGCACGTTATAAAACAAATATGTAATTCTTTTATTAATATTCAGCACATGTTAATATAAGGACGGTTATAAAGAGAATGAGAAAATTAGATGAATGAGTTTTATAAAGAAAAACAATAAAAAAAGTATAAAAACAAAAATGTTCTAAATATGACAGCTCTCAGAGCGTTGCCACACTAACATGCGTATTGCAGTTGATGACTTCGGGAATCTTCAACACGCCCTCTCAATAAGCAGGTTATCTCAGGCAGAAATACCAAGTCCTTCTAAGCATCTCTGATGATTCACTCTCGCCAAAGCCTTTGTCAGCACATCTGCAGTCATATCTTTTGTGGAAACATGCTTCAAAACAAAACATCCAGCACCAATTGATTCCCGAACAAAATGATATTTGATATCGATGTGTTTCGTACGGGCATGAAAAACGGGATCATTCGCCAAATACTGAGCACTTTGATTGTCCACAAAAATAGTAATTTCAGCTAATTTTTGTAAATGAAGCTCGTTCAGAAAACTTCGTAAATAAATAGCTTCTTTTGCTGCTTCGGCTAAACTTATGTACTCGGCTTCTGTTGACGATAATGCCACTGTACGTTGTTTTTGCGACTTCCAAGTTATCGCAGCTCCACTGAGTATGAAGACGTACCCTGTGTATGATCGTCGATCTACAGAACAACCACCCCAGTCGGCATCAGTAAATCCTAACAACGACTTACCAGTCTTCTTATATATCAGACCTATGTTCACAGTTCCAGCAAGATATCGTAAGACCCTTTTTGCAGCAATCCAATGACACCTTTGAGGTTTATTTACAAACTGCGCTAATCTTGAAACCGCGTTGGAAATATCAGGTCTCGTTGCTACCGATAAATACATTAATGAGCCAATCAATTCTCTATATGGACATTCTTCAACTAAATTGTCATCCATGTTATCAAAATGCATCTTTATTTCTGCAGGCGTCGCTAAGGAATTGCACTCACTCATTCCATACTGCTTAAGCAATTCCAAAATGTAAAAACTTTGCTTTAATTTAACTTCTGAATTAGTCTGATTTATTTCTAAACCAAGACAATAATTCGCTTTGCCAAGATCCTTGATCTCAAAATCCTCTAAAAGTTGTCGTTTCAGCTTCTCAATACTATTGCTACTACACGACGCAACAAGTATGTCGTCCACATACACCAACAAAAGCATAAAATTTTTATCTTGGTTACCATAAAACAAACATGGCTCATTTACTGTTGGTTTTAAACCAACGCTAACCAGCTTTTCTTTAAGCTTAATATACCACTGTCTGCCAGCTTGTTTCAAACCATATAACGCCCTCTTAAGCCTGCAGACATTTCCACCTTTCTGCAAGTCTTTAAGCATATTTCTTACTCGGATTCCAACAATTGAATTATTGGACTCTTTGAGCGCAATGCGTTCTAGCATTTCTTTTAACATATCTGGCACCTTCATAAGAACTCTTTCCTCTAATGAAGCATTCAAAAACGCAGTCACAACATCGAACTGCCAGACTGTGAGCCCAAACTGCACTGACAAGGCCAATAACAACCTAAGTGTTTCTAGTCGCGCGACTGGAGCAAATGTTTGATGGTAATCAACGCCATATGTTTGACTAAAACCTTTTGCTACTAGACGAGCTTTACGCCGCTCAACTTTTCCGTCTGGCCCATGCTTATTTGTTAGCACAAAACGGCAGCTAACAACATTTTCGTCAGCAGATACTTTTAAAACATCCCAAGTATCATTTTTTACAAGACTCACCACTTCTGATTCTATTGCATCTTTCCATTCTTCACATGCAGCACCCATTAATGCAGCTCGCACGTTGAACTCAGCAACACCGGCAAAAACATCATCTTCATAGCTATCAGGAACGGTTTCTTCTTCAATAGGCACCTCCTCTAGCTCTTGTGTCGATTTGCATGAATGAAAAAGCTTCCTCGGGCGCCCTCTGCGCCCTGTGCGCAATAACTTTGGCCTTCCAGAAATTCTGAATTCTCCTTCTTTGTTCTGTAAATC
Organism: Dichetophora obliterata; assembly: GCA_963920525.1. Classification (NCBI taxonomy): domain Eukaryota; kingdom Metazoa; phylum Arthropoda; class Insecta; order Diptera; family Sciomyzidae; genus Dichetophora; species Dichetophora obliterata. The sequence continues at coordinate 121,471,314 of OY986437.1, read as the reverse complement.
TGAAATGTCGGTAGCTTGGCTTTGCAGCGGTTGTGGAGAGAATTCGACGACTTTTGGCTGATTGTCGTCATTAATATCGACCTCCTTTGAAAACGTAAACAACTCATTTAATGTATTTAAATTCATAAACTGCCTTTGGGTTTCTTCTAAGAATTTTACATCACGTGCAAATATTACTTGGCGCTTGCTTGGAACCCATATGCGGTAACCCTTCCTATCTCGAGGATAGCCCACGAACACGCCTTCAAATGATCTTTGCGCAAGTTTATCTTTGGTAGGGTCTTTATCAAAAAACATTACTTTTGAACCAAATGTTCTAAAATAGCTCACCTTAGGCTTCTTATTAGTCCATTTTTTATATGGTATATTTCCATTTAAAGTGCTAGACGGACATCTATTTCGGATATGGCTTGCTGTGGCTATTGCCTCTGACCAAAAAGTTGAACTCAAACTAGATTTTATTAAAAGACACCTTGCCATATCTAAAAGTGTGCGGTTCATCCTCTCAGCTACTCCGTTTTGCTGTGGAGTTCGAGGAATAGTCAGCCTCCGCTCGATCCCATTATCCGCAAGATATTTGTCAAAATTACCATTGCAATACTCACGCCCATTATCTGACTGCAAGCATTTTACTTTCTTGCCTGTCTGCTTTTCAACAAAATTTTTGTAAAGCTGAAATGCTTCAAGAACGCCGCACTTCTCCCGTAAGAAATAAACTTCACACCACCTGGTGCTGTCATCAATAAAAGTAACAAAGTACTTTGCGCGACCCAAAGATTCTACTCGAAAAGGGCCAACAACATCAGAGTGCACTATCTTCAGTATTTCTGTGCACGGAAGTCGACATTTATTAAATGGCAACGCAGTCATTTTACCCTTTAAACATACCTCACACTGGGCTAGTTGTTCAATGTTGCTTACGTCGATTGCAGGTAATACACCTTTACGCACTAGTTTTATCAAGTCTTTCCCGTTTAAATGACCCAACCTATCATGCCACTTCAACAGTTCGGAGCAGTCAGGTTGAGCTACCGCGCACTCGAAATCTTCGCGTATATAATATAAGTCGCCTTTCCGATCCGCGATTACCGAATTATTTCCACGATCGTCACAAACATACGCATTGTTCTTGCAAAAAGTCACTTTGTGTGCCTTATCTGCTATCTTGGCAACTGAAATAAGATTTGTTCGCAAGTCTGGAACAAATAATGTATTTTTAAGTTCAATTAAACGGTGACCTCTATCACTAGCCACAGACAATTCCACTACACCTTTGCCTTTGACTGTAGCGCATGCCTTACTGGCCAAATTAAGTTTTGCATTTTGCGATTCAGTAATTGTTTTAAACAAAGTTTCATCGCCACACAAATGTGCTGTACACCCACTATCTAAAATCCAGGCCTTTTGCACTCCGTTTGAATTTGCAACACACGCACTACCAGCATCAGCTGTTACAGTATGGCTTACTGCATAAGATTCATCAACGCTGTGAGCCGACTGCTTGATACTTTGGCTGACGTCAACCTTCTTTGCGGAACAAACATTCGCCTTATGTCCTGGTGCACCACATTTATAGCATTTTAGCTCACCTTTCAACGTGCCTTTGAACTTTCTTCGATTAGAAAATCGTTTACGCTCATTTTGTCGAGTACCAGCAGCCATGGCTATGACCATATTTCCAGGTGCTTGCTTTCGTGCTTCGCTTTCTTCAATAATTTTTACTTTTAACACTTCAGCAGTCGGTAGCTCATCTCGCGATTCAATTGCACATCTAAAATTCTCATACGATGTGTGAAGGCTATATAGCAACATAATTGAAAGCAAATCTCCATTTATCTGCACACCCATGCTCTCGAGTTTGTCTACAGCATCGAAAAATTTTGAAATGTGGTCTTTCACATCTCCGCCTTCTTCAAGTCTCTGAAGCATAAGTTGTTTCAACAAAGTCGCCTTGCGTGCCGGTCCTTTTGACGCATAAATTGACTCCAACTTTTCCAAACCTCGCGCGATGTCTCACAACCACGGATTTGCTTTAATTCAGATGGTTGAATCGATAGAATCAAGTCCGCCTTGGCCTTTTTGTCTTGCTTCAACCACGTATTTCTGGCAGCAGCAGATGAAGCGTCACCCTCAGCTGGCATTGAGCTCGTGCCATTGACATACTCCCAGAGATCGTTTTTAGTAAGCAGGGCTTCCACTTGCATACTCCACGTATCATAGTTTTCCTTCGACAATAGCTCGATACGCGAAGAACTGGACACGGAAATTGAAGTCATTATATCAGTTGTTCCACGACACTTTTCTTGATTCTCGTTTTGAACATCAACTTTTGCTACACCGTCTTTTAAGTCAATGTGCTGTGTTTGAATATTAATATTTTTAGAATTGCTCATTACACGAATAACCAAATTAAATCAATAAAACAGCTTGGCGCATCTGGGCCCATAACCTGTTAAGGATCGCTGCTATTTTTATAGATTAATTCGCACGTTATAAAACAAATATGTAATTCTTTTATTAATATTCAGCACATGTTAATATAAGGACGGTTATAAAGAGAATGAGAAATTAGATGAATGAGTTTTATAAAGAAAAACAATAAAAAAAGTATAAAAACAAAAATGTTCTAAATATGACAGCTCTCAGAGCGTTGCCACACTAACATGCGTATTGCAGTTGATGACTTCGGGAATCTTCAACAATAATAATAATAATAATAATAATAATAATAATAATAATAATAATAATAATAATAATAATAATAATAATAATAATAATAATAATAATAATAATAATAATAATAATAATAATAATAATAATAATAATAATAATAATAATAATAATAATAATAATAATAATAATAATAATAATAATAATAATAATAATAATAATAATAATAATAATAATAATAATAATAATAATAATAATAATAATAATAATAATAATAATAATAATAATAATAATAATAATAATAATAATAATAATAATAATAATAATAATAATAATAATAATAATAATAATAATAATAATAATAATAATAATAATAATAATAATAATAATAATAATAATAATAATAATAATAATAATAATAATAATAATAATAATAATAATAATAATAATAATAATAATAATAATAATAATAATAATAATAATAATAATAATAATAATAATAATAATAATAATAATAATAATAATAATAATAATAATAATAATAATAATAATAATAATAATAATAATAATAATAATAATAATAATAATAATAATAATAATAATAATAATAATAATAATAATAATAATAATAATAATAATAATAATAAAATAATAATAATAATAATAATAATAATAATAATAATAATAATAATAATAATAATAATAATAATAATAATAATAATAATAATAATAATAATAATAATAATAATAATAATAATAATAATAATAATAATAATAATAATAATAATAATAATAATAATAATAATAATAATAATAATAATAATAATAATAATAATAATAATAATAATAATAATAATAATAATAATAATAATAATAATAATAATAATAATAATAATAATAATAATAATAATAATAATAATAATAATAATAATAATAATAATAATAATAATAATAATAATAATAATAATAATAATAATAATAATAATAATAATAATAATAATAATAATAATAATAATAATAATAATAATAATAATAATAATAATAATAATAATAATAATAATAATAATAATAATAATAATAATAATAATAATAATAATAATAATAATAATAATAATAATAATAATAATAATAATAATAATAATAATAATAATAATAATAATAATAATAATAATAATAATAATAATAATAATAATAATAATAATAATAATAATAATAATAATAATAATAATAATAATAATAATAATAATAATAATAATAATAATAATAATAATAATAATAATAATAATAATAATAATAATAATAATAATAATAATAATAATAATAATAATAATAATAATAATAATAATAATAATAATAATAATAATAATAATAATAATAATAATAATAATAATAATAATAATAATAATAATAATAATAATAATAATAATAATAATAATAATAATAATAATAATAATAATAATAATAATAATAATAATAATAATAATAATAATAATAATAATAATAATAATAATAATAATAATAATAATAATAATAATAATAATAATAATAATAATAATAATAATAATAATAATAATAATAATAATAATAATAATAATAATAATAATAATAATAATAATAATAATATAATAATAATAATAATAATAATAATAATAATAATAATAATAATAATAATAATAATAATAATAATAATAATAATAATAATAATAATAATAATAATAATAATAATAATAATAATAATAATAATAATAATAATAATAATAATAATAATAATAATAATAATAATAATAATAATAATAATAATAATAATAATAATAATAATAATAATAATAATAATAATAATAATAATAATAATAATAATAATAATAATAATAATATAATAATAATAATAATAATAATAATAATAATAATAATAATAATAATAATAATAATAATAATAATAATAATAATAATAATAATAATAATAATAATAATAAATAATAATAATAATAATAATAATAATAATAATAATAATAATAATAATAATAATAATAATAATAATAATAATAATAATAATAATAATAATAATAATAATAATAATAATAATATAATAATAATAATAATAATAATAATAATAATAATAATAATAATAATAATAATAATAATAATAATAATAATAATAATAATAATAATAATAATAATAATAATAATAATAATAATAATAATAATAATAATAATAATAATAATAATAATAATAATAATAATAATAATAATAATAATAATATAATAATAATAATAATAATAATAATAATAATAATAATAATAATAATAATAATAATAATAATAATAATAATAATAATAATAATAATAATAATAATAATAATAATAATAATAATAATAATAATAATAATAATAATAATAATAATAATAATAATAATAATAATAATAATAATAATAATAATAATAATAATAATAATAATAATAATAATAATAATAATAATAATAATAATAATAATAATAATAATAATATTAATAATAATAATAATAATAATAATAATAATAATAATAATAATAATAATAATAATAATAATAATAATAATAATAATAATAATAATAATAATAATAATAATAATAATAATAATAATAATAATAATAATAATAATAATAATAATAATAATAATAATAATAATAATAATAATAATAATAATATAATAATAATAATAATAATAATAATAATAATAATAATAATATAATAATAATAATAATAATAATAATAATAATAATAATAATAATAATAATAATAATAATAATAATAATAATAATATAATAATAATAATAATAATAATAATAATAATTATATTAATAATAATAATAATTAATAATAATAATAATAATAATAATAATAATAATAATAATAATAATAATAATAATAATAATAATAATAATAATAATAATAATAATAATAATAATAATAATAATAATATAATAATAATAATAATAATAATAATAATAATAATAATAATAATAATAATAATAATAATAATAATAATAATAATAATAATAATAATAATAATAATAATAATAATAATAATAATAATAATAATAATAATAATAATAATAATAATAATAATAATAATAATAATAATAATATAATAATAATAATAATAATAATAATAATAATAATAATAATAATAATAATAATAATAATAATAATAATAATAATAATAATAATAATAATAATAATAATAATAATAATAATAATAATAATAATAATAATAATAATAATAATAATAATAATAATAATAATAATAATAATAATAATAATAATAATAATAATAATAATAATAATAATAATAATAATAATAATAATAATAATATAATAATAATAATAATAATAATAATAATAATAATAATAATAATAATAATAATAATAATAATAATAATAATAATAATAATAATAATAATAATAATAATAATAATAATAATAATAATAATAATAATAATAATAATAATAATAATAATAATAATAATAATAATAATAATAATAATAATAATAATAATAATAATAATAATAATAATAATAATAATAATAATAATAATAATAATAATAATAATAATAATAATAATAATAATAATAATAATAATAATAATAATAATAATAATAATAATAATAATAATAATAATAATAATAATAATAATAATAATAATAATAATAATAATAATAATAATAATAATAATAATAATAATAATAATAATAATAATAATAATAATAATAATAATAATAATAATAATAATAATAATAATAATAATAATAATAATAATAATAATAATAATAATAATAATAATAATAATAATAATAATAATAATAATAATAATAATAATAATAATAATAATAATAATAATAATAATAATAATAATAATAATAATAATAATAATAATAATAATAATAATAATAATAATAATAATAATAATAATA